>JAGVVM010001867.1:0-27680 GCA_019149425.1 Psidium friedrichsthalianum
TTTTCTTCACTGACGGGTTTGATCGCGTCTTGTGCGGCAAAGTCGTTGAGTAGTAGTAGGAGCCTTTTATAGTGTCCATTCCCTGTTCATTCTTTTATTTTCTAGATGTCAATTCACTACTTGTTCTCTATGCGCATTGGAATTGGATGGTTGGTATACCTAAACAAAAAACAAAAGGGCATTGGTTGGTAAGGCGTTCTTAATTTTCAGCTTATAATTTCATTTCCATGACACTTTTAAATATATACACAATTTTCATCTTCATACATCATTCCATGAGTAAGTCGTCATTTCGATGATTGGTTTGAAACCCATTTTAGGATAGAAATATTAATTTTCCACTGCCTTTATTAAATGTTCAGATGTTGTATTTCCGCATTCCCTACGCTGTTCCCCTTATAACTAATGTATTAGGCGATCTTTTGGGATGTATCGCACCAGTTTCCAACACTTCTTTAAGATTTTTTTTAGATTGGGGTTTAGCAATGGCTTTCTTTCCATCATGGAGGGATTCTAGCCAATTGCATAATTTTTTTTGGGAGAAATCTGAATTAAAACCCTCTGACTGATTGCTTTTGGTCAAATAAAAGCGTTTTAATCCTTATTTTACCAAAGAAAATATGGAATGGACTAATGCATTACATTGCGCCTCATCTTTGCATTATAATCCGATAGTAATAACTTTAGCAACATTCTGGCATATGCAAAATAGATGGGGAAATCGAATATTAAAATCATCCAGTCCCACGCAAGGAGCTCACAGCATGGTGGAGCCGTCTCAACCGGACAACACGCTTACGTTGATAAGAACGCTTGGGGACATTTAGTGGATTCGTCGTAAGGTCAACTACTAACCCACCCTCATCCAGGCCTTAGCAAGATTTGGGATTCAGAGACCATGACCTTCAACTTCCGAGGACTAGAAATTAACACCTACCCATGGAAAGAGTACACAGCCATCATTGGATTAGAGTTCAATGACCACATGTGCAAACAGTATTGGGGAAGGATTCCACAAGCCTTGCCAAATTTCTAAGCCTAAGACCACACAAAAAATTGACAAAGTCCTCAGATCTCAACTCCGACAGATTTACCCTCTCGTTTCCTATACAACAACTACTCGTGCCCTCCCAGTCGAAGCTGGTCTTAAACCAGCTAAAGTATTCATCCTGGCATTTTCACTTTCGTGCTCTTCCCTACTTCCCAAACCACATTCGATCCTTCCATGGTCCACCATTGTCAAGCAAGCATGTCACCGCTGGAATTATTCCTACATGATTCTAGCCGAAACCTTCCTTTCTTTAACTGCTTCCAATCCACCCAAAGGGGTAAATCCAAGCGTCCAATGGTCTTCTTTACATTGTGTTCACTTCAACATTAAAACCTTTAACCTTCGTGTCAGATACTACGAAATTAGCCGACATGTCCACCCACTCGGGTCTTCCCTGAAATGTCAATCCTCTGTCCACAAGCTATCTTTCAAAGACTTGATGGAACGACTAGAAGACTTAAAGCCAAAACAGCTTCGCTGGCGCCTAACTTAGCCTAGGATCTTAGAAGCCCGCATCACAGGAGTCGATGGAAACCCTATCTCCTTACTAGGCTGCACAGGTGGAACCGCCTATATCCTATTAGGGTGGTAAGGCAATTTGGTATGCTACAGGAGGTCCCGCCATCAGTGCGTCCAGGAATCTTCGCCTTTGACCTACCATGATGCGAGCTCACTAAAGAGACTAAGGCAGTGTACCAACCAAAATCGATCTCATCATCCACACCCTGAAGAGCTCCCCACTGCAGGACGTAGAGTGGCCAGATTACCTGGATGAGGAGATGATTATTCACTGAGCGTCCAAGGAGTACATCAAGATGTTCAAAGAGTACCGGCAGTCCTTCATAGAGCCATACGTATTCGACTACATCGTCCCGCACCTGCCCGGAGTGGAGCCGTACGTACCAAAACACATGGGGCGCCGCCAGCTGAGGAAGACGAAGACCCGCAAGAATGGGACTTGGATGAATCGGAAGTCGGTGAGGATGCCTTAGCCTCCAAACGCCGTCGGACAGAATAGACGATTTCCCCATTTGATTTTGCTTTCAATTGTAATAATTCATGACATTTTCATATATGATCATTCATCATGGTTTTCTTAAAGTAAATAATTACCACGGGTTATTCACCTTCTTAATAGTATGCTCATTCACGTTTAATGAGTAGAAAGACCGTTCGCATGAGGCTGAGGCTCATGATCGAGTCTTTCCTCCCATTAACCACATATGAACATAGTATTGAGAAGGTTTTAGATTTTTGCACTTTCGCTTTCCTTACGAGTTCCTAACTTCGCTATTTTTAAAGAGGTTACATCTTGTAGTCACGAGGACTCGCAGTAAGACGCGAAAACTGAGGATGGAGAATGAAGAACTGATCCCTAGAGTGGCTAGCCTTGAAACCAGATCAACATGATGGCTGCCATGATGGCAAAAATGAAAGCGATGATGACAGCCGCACAAGGGAAGGCCCCAATTACACCTGAAGTTAATCCCACCACGTCTACCGACTCCGACACCAACCAGACACCAGCACCGAATCCGAGAATGAAGTATCTCATAAGCCCCCTCCACTTATGATCGACCTGGAGAAGGAGAAAGAGAAAACCCCCAGTAAAGACCGAGGAAGGCGCGAGGAGGCTTGTGAAGATCGAAGAACGCCTGAGTAGCCAGGGTTATGAATTGGCTAGGTTCGATAAGATTTCACCATTCACTAAGATAGAGGTCCCGGCCGGGTATAAGGAGCCCGAGTTCGTAAGGAAGCATGATGGGACAGGCTGTCCCCGGGCTCACCTGAGATACTATCTGCGCAAAATGGCGCATTATTTAAACTACGTCCTGTTGCTGATGAATACATTCTAGGAGAGTCTATCAGGTGCTGCGCTGGCATGGTTTACCGAGCTCGATATGGAAGAGTACGACAGCTGGGAAGAGCTGGCAGAAGAGTTTCTCTACCAGTACAAGTTTAATACCGCCACAGCACCGACCAGGGAAGATCTGTTGAGAACCGCAAAAGGGAGAAGCGAGACAATATGGACCTTCGCTCAAAGGTGGTGGACTATAGCCACTCAGGTTAAACCGGCCATTCCGGAGGAGGAGTTAGTGGACCTCTTTTTGAAGACACTATCGCTTGAGTATTTTGAGAAGCTGAATACGTCGGCTGTCAAACTTTCACCCACCTTGTCAAGGTGGCAGAACGTCACGAGTGGGCTCTGAGGGAGAAACGCGTGCCAGAGCCATCATTTAAACGATCATATCCAGTTAGGAGAGAATGAGAGAACGTAGGCGATGTTGCCTTCGTACCGAACCCCCCGAGACCAAAGAAGTTTCCGGAATCCACCCCACTCAGGGTGAGACGTTAGGATCAGCCCGAAGAAATTCGAGACAAGGAAAAAGCTCCACCGTCTTTCACGCCACTCCCCCGTCCTCTGTCAAAACTATTGCCCATGCTGTTGGAAGGGCACCTAGTCATCAAAGAGCCTCCGAGGCTGAACCCGCCGAGGTTCCCCGGGTTCGACGAGATCTAGTCGTGCGTTTACCACATGGGAGAGAAGGGGCACAATGTGGACAACTGTCTAGTGCTCAAGTATAAAGTCCAGGCACTGATAAACGGGGGAGTATTGGAGTTTGATAAGACAGAACCAAACATGCAGTAAACCCCCTGCCGGACCACGGCAGAGTTAACGCCATATGGGACGAAGGCGATACGGATAAGTTGGAATGCACAGCTGATACGTCCAAGCTGCAGAGGTGCCCGAAGCGGCTGCTACATGCTCGGCTGACGGAGAAGTCTCAGAAGAGAAGAAGATAGAATGCTTGGAGAGATTGGCCACTTTAGGCATTCTAGACGGAGCTGGCAGCGAGTTCAAGGTGGAAGCTGACAATGGAGGTTGGGAGGGCCCCGTGGAACCGCCGATAGAAGAGCCTGATAGAAGAACTGATACGGACGACGAGTCTGTCGCAAGGGGGCGCACAAGGTCGACAAGAAGTTTTGCGAGAAACCCTTCAAAAGGGAGATATAGTAGATACTTTGGGCCAAGACAGCGGAGGTTATAACTACCGAGTGCTTTATTCGGTCCCGCCAAGTTTCTTCGTCAGAACTGAAGAAATCATTCCCGACGGATGAGGCGGTATGGATGACCCCAACATACCAGCGGATGAGATTGTTTAGAACGCAGCAGAACTTGATTTGTCCAACTCATTTCTGGAGGACACGGTCAACGTCATCCTCAAGTGACTCGACGAGGAATCCAACCAGCCTGTGTAAAGAGGCTCATCTTTCCCTTTTCCTTGATGCATTTCAATTCCCGCATTCCTGCATAATGTTTTCTTTCTTAGTAATGCATTTTTCTTTTCAAAATAAAAGAAAAGAAAAGGAGAATACCCTTGGATCTCCAACCGTTGGTCCAAGTGGCGTATGCTGTAATGCGATCCACTTTCTAATAAGAGTCCCACGAGTTTTGTTGGGGGCATTTGGAATAACAAATCAGCCCAGTGATGATACTCAGCTTCAAATTTTCGAAGCTTGAGGGCTGATTTGCCACATGATCCCTTGTTTTCCTGAAAAATCTTTTGGGAGAGCGAGGACGTCCGATGAGATGAGGACCGGTCCCCCTCCTTCTTCATTTCTCAAAAATGATTTTCAAAATGTTTTAAAAAATTCATGCACCTTTATTAGTATTAGCAACATACTAACCACGCTTGTAACATTTCAGGCATACTATCCTTCACATGCATAACAGGTTATTATGTGGTTCAGACTGTATCGATGACTTCTCCCACGGGATTGAGGAAGAACGTGACGATGACACCAGTGATATCAGGAGGATTGGAGTAGATATGAAGAGGATAAACCCCTGACGGCGGAGGACACTGTTACGGTCAATCTGGGGATTCTGAAAATGTGAAAGAGGTAAAATCGAGGGGAGGCTGTCTTCATCTGAAGCGTCTCGTTTACTGAACTCCTCAGAGAATATCAGGATGTGTTTGTCTGGTTCTATGCAGACATACCGGGTTTGGATCCGAGTATCGTCGAGCATTCGCTCCCAACGACTCGAGTATTCCTGCTAAGAAACAAAAGCTTCGACGCACGAAATCAGAGTTATCTAAAAAAATCGAAGAAGAGGTGATGAAGCTGCTAAAGGTGAGATTCTTTGAGGTGATCGCTTATCCCGAATGGGTTGCCAATATCGTTCCGGTGATGAAGAAAGACGGAAGGGTCAGAGTCTGCGTAGATTACCGCGACCTAAATAAGGTGAGCCCAAAGGGTGACTTTCCTCTCCCACACATCGATGTCTTGGTCGACAGCACAGCAGGTTTCGAGATGTTCTCGTTCATGGATAGATTTTCTGGGTACAACCAGATCCTTTTAAAAGAGGAAGACAAAGCCAAGACATCATTCATAATGCCATGGGGCACCTTCTGTTTTAGGTTATTCTTTTCGGATTGAAGAATGCAAGGGCAACTTACCAAAGGGCCATGGTGGCTCTATTCCACGATATGATGCATAAGGAGATAGAGGTGTATGTCGATGATATGATCGCAAGTCTAAACCTAGAGATGACCACACCCGGATACTAAGACAGTTGTTCAAACGACTCCGAAATATAGATTGAAATTAAACCCCGCTAAATGCATATTCGAGGCATGGTCAGGAAACTTCTTGGTTCGTGGTGAACAACCGGGGAGTAGAAATCGATCCTTCCAAAGTCAAGGCGATATTAGACCTCAGTACCCCGACAACGGTTAAGGAAGTGCAAAGTTTACTGGGGAGACTAAATTACATCGCCAGGGTCATCTGTCAGCTCTCTGATGTCGCAAAGCCACTCTTCAAGTTGCTAAAGAAGGGAGCCAAGGCGAAATGGGATTCTGAATGCCATCAAGCGCTAGAGAAGATTAAAGCTACCTTGTCTCGCCGCTAGTTTTGGTGCCTCCCGTACCAGGTTCTCTGCTAACCCTTTATCTCACCGTTCATCAGGAGTCCTTAGGGGCTCTGTTAGCTCAAACGAGCCCAGAAGATGGCAAGGAGCGGGCCATTTATTATCTGACTAAGAAGTTTACTGCATCAGAAATGAATTACCCCACAGTTGAGAAGACCTATGTCGCGTTGGTGTGGGTGCTACACAGGTTGAGGCAATACACCCTTCATCACCGCATACAGCTGGTTACGAGAATGACCCGATAAAGTACCTCCTGGAAAAGCCGGCCTTAATCGGGAAATTGGCTAAATGGCAGGTTCTCCTGTCAGAATTTGATGTTAGAAGTTCAACTCAGAAATCCGTCAAGGGACGAGCTATAGCGGATATGTTGGCCGAAAATGCTCAAGGATATAATATCCCGAGTGACGATAAGGCAGACGATCATATCTCCAACTTGTCCGATGATAAATGGACAATGTACTTTGACGGCGCCGTAAACCTCTGCGGGGTCCGGAACTGGGGTAATTCTTATATCCCTAAAGGACAACATTATCCGGTCGCTGCAAAGTTGACGTTTCCATGCACCAACAACATCTCCGAATATGAAGCCTGTATCCTTGGGCTGCAGCTGGCCCTCGCTATGAAAGTGAGGAAATTGCAAGTATACGGAGACTCCATGCTTATCATCTTGCAAACCCAAGGTGAGTGGAAGACTAAGACTCTAAGCTCATCCCTTATCACAAGTTCTTGGAGGAAATGATCGAGGAGTTCGAAGAGATCGACTTTGGATACTTGCCGAGAACCCAGAATCACTTTGCAGATGCCTTGGCTACCCTATCATCCATGTTGCAAGTAACGGAAGGCTTAGACATTGAGCCATTGAGAGTCGACATTATCAAGCAACCGGCTTACTGCATGGTGATTGAGGAAGGATTTGATGACCAACCCTGGTATCACGATATCAAGAACTACTTGCTAAAGGGAGAATATCCTCCGGGAGCCAGATGGGAGATAGAAAGTACATAGCCAAGATGGCTACCAAATTCTTCCTTAGTGGACAGACACTATATAAGAAGTCATTTGACTCGATCCTATTGAGGTGCGTAGACGCTAAAGAAGCAACCTGCTTATGAAGGAAATCATGAAGGGGAATGCGGACCACACATGAACGGCCACCTCCTCGCTAAGAAGATCATGAGGCTCGGTTATTATTGGATGACCATGGAATCAGATTGTAATCAACACGTCAGGTCCTGCCATCAGTGTCAGATATATGGAGACAAGAACAACGCTCCCCTGAACGAACTTCATCAGATGTTTGAAGCTTGGCCGCTTTCTATGTGGGGAATTGACATGATCGGGCCAATTAACCCTAACGCTTCAAACGGGCATCGTTTCATCTTGGTGGCGATAGATTACTTCACCAAATGGATCGAGGCCAATTCGTACGCCAACGTCACAGCTAAGAGCGTCGCGAAGTTCATTAAAAGGGATATCATCGCGAGGTACGGGACACCCCAGGCCATTATCACAGACAATGGGTCCAATCTGAATAACAAGGTGGTGGACGATCTGGACCGGTTTAAGATCAGACACCTTAATTCTTCTCCTTACCGCCCACAAATGAATGGAGCTGTGGAAGCGGCAAATAAGAATATAAAGAAGATCCTGGCCAAGACTGCAGAAAACTTTCGAGATTGGCATGAGAGGTTGCCGTACGCGTTAATGGCATACGAACTTCGACCGGGGCAACACCTTACTCTCCCTGGACCGAATATTAGCCCAAGCCGAACTTTCGGAGGCCGAGTGGATCCGGCAGAGACATGAGCAGCTGAACCTGATCGATGAAAAGCGGCTGAAGGCCATATGTCATGGACAGGCGTATCAAAAGCGGGTAGCTAAGTCATTCGACCGCAAAGTGAAGCCCAGAAGTTTTACAGTTGGGGATTTAGTTGTGAAGAAGGTGCTCCCTAATGTTCCCCATCCCGGGGCAAGTTCGCACCGAATTACGAGGGTCCGTACATAGTACAGAGGTTTACCTGGCGGCGCTTTGATTCTCTTGAATATGGACGGGGAGGAATTGGCAAATCCTGTAAATGCAGATGCTGTCAAGAAATACTACCCTTGAATAAGACAAGGATTTGATCAGTTCTCGTACCCCACTCGTGTCTGAGCCACATTGAGACCCACTACATACATTTCATGCATACATGCATACACTTGCATTATTTTTATATGTTGCAGGTCCAAGAGGAGTCCCCAGATGGAGGAAACGACTCAAACGACCTTACCCGAACCAGAGGATCATGAAGAAGAGGAATCCACAAGACAGGCTACCTGTCGATTTCCCCAATTCGCAATCAAGAGTAAAAGTTGTATCGTTCCAGTTTCTTAATGCGAAAATGGACGCTAACTCCTGAAACGTTTTTTTTTTCTCAGGGACTTCCAGCCACTGTAGGCAGGTAAGTATCTCTTACCCTAAAACTTTCCAGTCCGCCACGTCATCATGATCAATAGATCACATTATCAACGAAATTCGTGAGGTAACTTCATCTGCATTCTTCGAGGTTACCCAGGAAAGGAAAATCTGACGCTTACATGCATCATGAATCCCCTGTGAGGGCTGATTTTGATGAAATAGAGATGAATTTCCAAATGAGAACGATCAGGCCTGTCATACTGGAGCAGACCGAAATCTGAGAGGCCAGCCACTCCCAAACATGTCCCTATACACTTGAGAGAATGAGTGAAGGAAAGGCGAAAAAAAACTTATGTCCGTGAACGTAAGGGCTATTTGCAGTGATTACATAGATTGAAATGACGGAAGGCACGTTCATTTCTTTATCCTAAACACATAATAATCCCTTGCAAGCCCATTTGAGCCTGTAAATGGAGAGTTCAAAACAACCCTGTCAAGAACCACCCCACGCTGGGGCAATCTAGAGTTCGTTGGTTAATCCCTAAAAAAAAGGGAAGGTGAGACTTTATTGTGCTAACTTGCATCAACCTTTTTGTGGTAACTTCAAGTGACCTCTCGTGAAGGTTTGAAACATCAAAGTGAAGGAGAGCAGTTCATTCTCTATCTTACACACTCTATCCTTTGATGAGCCAATTTGAGCCTTTAAATCTTCATTTCTCAACCCAGTTGGTGATCACCTCCCTACACTGGGGCAAGGCACGTGAGTTATCAACAAGAAGTTAGGTCATGAGTGAAACAATTTCCACACTCAGTGTCAAAAGCAATAGGGCTGACAAAAGCAAAGTGCCTGGTAAAAGCAAGGCCAAAGCCCTCACAAAAACGAAGCCGTGATACTCGGAGTATAAATAGAGTGTCAGAAGGAAAATCCATTGACAGGCATGTAACAAAGGCAAAGAAGCCTAGAGCTTAATTGGAGAAAAGCATCCATAGAGATGGCTTTTGTAGCTCGATAATGATGCAAAGGTGATCACTAACCTACTGCACCCCCATTCTGAAAATGGCCTTTTCGAGCCTACCCTGAACAACATTACAACCTATCCGAAAGCCTCTCCTGATTGAGACGTTTCGAATCAACACGTGATTTCACAACGGAAGCTATTGCCTAAAGGAGTAAGCACAATCTAGTCTCATTTGATTTTCAAGGTTCTTGACTTGTAGACCTGAAGAAACTACATTTAAATTTTGTTCTTTTCTAAAACTCAAAATGCCTACCCTTTGCATAAGCCTTTGACCAAGCCTGCATTACAGTCCCTCAGAAGACCTTCTCTGATCAATCAGGTTGTATATACTGCAAATAGTCCCGAAATCCTGGACATAAGGTTCGAGTGACAGTTTGAGTGTCTTTAGAAACCCTCATCAGAAAGGAAAGGAAATCTCTTGGAAATTGATGTTGCGAGAAGTCCTCTCCGATAGGTATACTCCACTGATACGACTGATCGAACTCATCTGGTGATTTCAAATTTATCGATTCGAAATTATCCTCACACGGGATTTTGATCATGCACGTAAGCTATAAGATGTCTTGGGTAACTGCTCTATATCCATCGCATTTATTGAAACAATTCTTCGTGGCTCGCAAGAGATGACTCATTTTGAAAACTTGAATATATTCAAAATATCAAAATCTTCTAACTTTTCCACTTTAGCATAACAATCGGGTTTGAGCTTCTGCAGACTTTCTATTTCTACCCAGATCCCAGAAGGACACCCTCCTTGTAAAGATTAATCGGGTTCAAGATTTTACAGGATCCGGATCCTCTCAGACTTTCAGACGGCACCTGAGAGAAAAAATGTGACCTCTCCATAAAAGTCCTTTTACAGTAAGTCCTTCTTACAGGCACCACTAAGTCCTTCCTACAACCACTAAGTCACATCAAAAAGTCCTTCTTACAAGCACCACTAAGTCCTTCTTACAGGTACATAAGTCCTTTCTACAGGCACATAAGTCCTTCTTACAGGCACGTAAGTCCTTCCTACAGGCACATAAGTCCTTCTCACAGGCACACAAGTCCTTTTTACAAGCACATAAGTCCTTTCTACAGGCACATAAGCCCTTTCTATAGGCATCACCAGTCCTTTCTACAGGCACAAAATCCTTCTTACAGGCATTTCATGGGATGACCTACCATACGAATTAAATCTTAATCAAGTTTCAATCAGTAGAATCCTTTCACTAGGAATCTATCATTGGGTGACCTACCATACGAATCAAATCTTAATCAAGTTTTAATCAGTAGAATCATTTCACTAGGAATCTACCATGGGGTGACCTACCATATGGGTCAAAAGTCAGTCAAGTTTCAATCAGTAGAATCCATTCATTAGAATCTGCCATGGGGTGACCTACCATACGGGTCTGAGTTCAATCACCCTAGGGTCTTCTTATAACGAATCCTTAGGTCTTCATACTAGAACGGTCAATGGCGACGCAAACAGGTAAGTTCCAAGTAAATCCCATGACTCTTTCTTCTCTCTCTTTCCCCACATCAAAGTAAGCAGCATGAAATTTGGACTTAAGCTTTCAAGGAGGAAACTAGAGTTGGATGTCACGACTTTTCATTTTTCCCAGTAAAGTCGGTTGGATCTCAAGTATCATCTTGTCTTTGAGAGTGATCTCTCACGAGACCCCTCTCAAAGAGGGGTAGCTGTTGACACTTGATTTTTGACCAATTTTATTTTCAGAAATTTTTAAAAAATTCATAAAAAAAAATTAAAATATTGAAAAATCAACTTTGGGGACCTCAGCCTACCCTAGAGAACCAATTTTAAGCAAAAAATAATTTTCCTTATCTTCCATATTTTTTCAGCATTTTATTTTCAAAAATTTATAAACAAATCAATAAAAAAAAATCAAAAATTTGAAAAATCAACTTTAGGGACCTCAGCCTAGCTTAGGAAACCAATTTTGAGCAAAAAATAATTTTCCTTATATTTCGTATTTTTTTGCATTTTATTTTCAAAAATTTATAAAAAATCAATAAAAAATGAGAAAATTACAAAATCAACTTTGGAAGCCTTAGCCAAGCTTAGGGAACTAGTTTTGAGCAAAAAATAATTTTCCTTATTTTTTGCATTTTAATATTTTTTCAGAAATTAGGAAAATAATAGAAAATTAATAAAAAAATAGTATTTGAGGCTAGAAAATTGCAAAAAAATAGTTAATATTTTTATTTTAATTTTATCTTCATTTTGGATGAATAAATTTTGAAAAATTCAATCTGGAATTTAGGGTTTCTTTATTAAATTCATTTTCTAATTATTTAAATAATTTCTAGAAATTTCATTTTAGCTCTACAATTTTTAATTTTTACATTTTTAGAGTCGTGTCATCCTCCTCTATTTTTCAAAATTAAAATCCAGTCCAAAAGCCCCTGAATTGTCCAATTTCGCTAAAAAGAACCAGAATGCAATTTTTGATTTTTCAAATTAGTCCCTAAAAACACTTAAAATGCAATTAAAAATTTTCTGGGGACTAAATCGAAAATAGGGCGAGGTCACCCCCTAGATTTTGACCTCCTGAATCCATTGGTGGCATCAATTTTTGCAAAAAAGGCCATCTAGGGTTTGGATTTTGCGAAATGGATACTCGGGTCAAGTTTAGAAATTGGGTTTTTATGCCAATTCTTAGAAAATTGGCGTGGAATTCACTTTTCTAATGGATTTGATGCCACAGAATTCAATTTTGGAATTTAATTCAAAAAATTACGAGTCTGGGTAGCTCAATTTGAAGAAAAATAAGTGATTTAGGTCAGTCGGGTCGGACTAGATCCGATCCGACTCGCCTCAATCACCGTCGTCTTCCCCAGAAGCCCTGGGCGCGGGCGTGGATTTGAAAGAGAGAGTTTGTTAAGAACATGAAGATTCGCAGAGATTTTGGGCATGAATCGCCATTCAGTTGATGGGGTCTTTCGAGGGAGAGATTTTAGGAGGGGAAGGGTACACGAAACAGGTTTAAAAAGGGGCCTTCTTTTGAGTTCGGGGGATCGCCATTGGAGAAGCCAGCCATGAGCTTTAGGAGCTTCGTCAGACCCTATAGAGAGAAATCAAGCCCTAAAATTGGTTCCGTGAATTTCTTGAAGTTTAGGAGAATCCTTAGAACTAAACGGTGAGTTATTTCATCACTGTCGTAGCAAAACGCCATTGATGCACAGTCAAAGGTCCATCAATGGCGAATCCTGGGTTTCTTTGTTATTTTCTGCAATTCTTGGTTTGAAACTCTCCTGCGGGTGTGCTGATTCTGTTTCTACTTTTCTTTTCCATTCTTATCACACAAAACCCCCGAGTCGCCCTCGAAATGCCTTCGGCCTCCCACGAGTTCATAAGCTCATTTCGCGTGGAGTCAATGCTCCCTGTCACACAGCTAAGTTTTCTGATGCTCCTGTGTTGCTTTTGGATGGGTTATACTGCTCATTTGATGTGGGAATCGTTCATTTTGATTTGTCGCCGGAGTAGCTCCCGGTCAGGGCTGAAATAGGTGGTTTTAGGTTGTTTTTTCGTTCAAAAGTCATGTTTAGGCATGTTAGATTGTAGTAGAATGCGTTACAAGTGAAAATCGAGAGCTTTTGTTTTAGTTTTGGCGAAGTTTAGGTTTGCCGGTGAGACGCCGGCGACATTTGCCGTCGCTGGTCGTCTTCCCCGACGGATTTTGACTCGGTCAACCTTTTTTGACCAAGTCAACGATGACGTGGCGCCACGTGTGCGCCACGTCCGCTAATATTATTTGCAACTAAAAAAATAAAATTTGATCCAACGGATGAGAAAGTACCATGTGTCGAGATCATGGATTTTCTGAGAATAAATAGTATAATTCAAATTTCTTAATCATTTTTAGATATTAAATCGACGGCTAGGATTTAATCGAAGATCTGATCAAGGCCGTCGATTTAGTGAAAAGAATGGAGGGTCAAATTTAGGACACGTGGCGAGTCCTAGGCCGCAGGATTAGGAGCAGGTGGGAAAATAGGAAAATAGAATAAAAATCTAAAAAAATTCGAAAATTCAAAAAAATTAAATTCCCGAAACTACGTCGTTTTGAATCGGGTCTAAAATAGTGGGCATCGGGTTGGTTTGGCTAGTGGGCCGGGTCAATACAGCTCGGTCCGTATAACAAAATAATAAAAATTTCAGAAAATAAAAATAAAAAATTTAAATTATTAGAAAACTCAGAAAATCATAAAAATTAAAAAATAGAAAATTTAAAAATAAGAATAAAAAAGATAAAAACTGTGCCGTTTTGGTTTAAAAATTGAATAAAAATAAAAATAAAAAAAATAAAATAAAAAAATCCGTAAAAATCATAAAAGATTCAAAAAAAATTTCAGAAAATATAAAAATGTCAAAATAAAGGGCAATAAAATTCGGAAAACAATGAAAAAAAAATCAAAAAGAAAAAACTCCGAAAAATATGCCAAAATCCTTTAAAAAAATCTTAAAAAATACAAAAAAATTAGAAAAACTTTAAAAAGTCAAAATCATAGGGAATAAAATGTAAAAAAAATAATGAAAAAAATAAAATAAATTTTAATAATAATAATAATAAAGAAATAAATAGAAAATTTTCAGAAAATACAAAACGAGGGAAATTTTGAATAAATAAAAAAATTCAGAAAATATATCAGAAAATTCCAGAAATTATGGAAAAATAAAAGAAAAAGAAAAAAATAAAATCATAGAAAATTTTTGAAGTTGCCAAAAAATATATAAGAAAATGGTTGGGAAATTTTAGGGAAATCTTAGAAAAAATCTCAATAAATAGAAAAATCCTGGAAAAGGTCAAAATTCCCTAAAGAATTGAAAAGTCCTTAGAAAATTATAAAAAATTTTAGAAAAATTTTAGAAAAATTCAAAAAGAAATGGAAAAATCCAGAAAATTTCTTAAAAATTCTGAAAATTAAGAAAAAGCCATACCCAATCGGTCTAACCCCCTTTTTTTTTTCGCATTTTTGACCTCCCAAGTCTTAGGAAATTACCATTTTGCCCCTCTAACCAACTTGACCCGAATTTTTCAAATCACTCCTGAGCTTAGTTGGCATTTCTCCTAGGGTTTGAGACTCCACTAGGATCCTGCTTGCTTGTTTTGACTTGATGTGATTCTCTTATTGATTGCGTAATTGTTTTTTATGGTTGTGATTGATAAGTTAGCTTTCTCACTCGCATGAACCCCTTAGATCTTTAGAACTCCCTCCATCCAGAAAACACCTGCATGAATTCCTTAAGATAGAAAATCACTCAACTTAGGTACCAAAGGGCGTTGATAGCAATATCGACGTAACTAAGTCCCCGAAGCTAGATCTCTGGTTTTCGTAGAATCGAACGATCTCTCCCAATCGTTCGATAGGGTTTTCAGTCATACCCTCCAATAAATGATTGGTGGCACTCCGATGGCATGCACACTAATCACATGTCACCCGACCACACTAAGGTCGACCTCGATTTTAAATCTTCCTAACGCGATTTGGTATGGGCCTGGGAGGGCCCGAGCTAAGTCCAGACCTTAAGATGGGCCTAGCAATCCATTACTCCCTCGAGAATCCCGGAAATCTCGGAAGGGTCGCGACAGGCGATCCTGGTCTGGTTGGTTCGATTTGCTCACCTCTACTTGTATCTTTTTGTCATCAAATACTAGGACAACGTGTTATGCACAACATGTGTCCCAATATTTGATTCTATTAACTCGGGAATTCGAAAAATATGTGGTTGTGTAATTGTCAATAATAGACGTTGCTAGTTAATTTGATTTCCCACATTTGTTAAGGATCTCTCTTTCATAAGTAAACCCAATTCAAGTTTTATTTTCTTCGAAAATGTATAAAAAGAAAAGAAAAGAAAAGAAAAGCTAGGAATGGGAATTTCATGTCCGCATTTGGTTGGCAGAAAATAAATAATTAAAAAATATTTTAATCTTGAAAAATATTTTTGCAAAAAATAAAAATATTATTCGTTCATTTATTTTTGTAAATAATACAAGTGACTATTTTTAGAATTTTTTTAAATGATCTATCTTTTCATGAAAATCGAACGCTTAAATATATATAATACTGAAGCGAACCCGAAAAAAAAATATACCGAAGCAAACCAGATAAGGCCCGAAATGGTTTTTCTGGGTCTGGAGGCCCGAAATGTTAGGCGCTTGAATCTTTTCGTTTTCAGATGTTAGGACAACGTGCCGTAGACGTGCACGTGCGTCCCAACTAGTGCTTCCCATCTTTCGTTTACATTGAACCACACTTTGAAGCTCGAACCGTCGGACCGAAGGAAAAAAATAAAATAAAAGCTTGAACTGGACAGGCCTTAATGATGCAGCTATTCTTCGGGCCTAGCGTATCTCGGGCCCAGTTCGGCCCGATATTTCCATCTCAAAACTGGACATGGCTTAACGGTTAACCCGCTGCTCTTCTTCGGGGCCTAGCCTCCATCGGGCCCACGTAGGCCCGATATTTTTCCTTCTCAAGACGATGCGTTTCAACGAGCGACGTAACGGTCATCATCTCCGTGTTCTGATCTGAACGCCCCACTCACTTCGTCGCGGCTGTCACGACGGCCTAGCGGGAGACGACGGACGATGGCGGGGCTGCTGGCATGGGCGGCGGACGTCGTCGGCGGCGGATCCAGCGACGGACAGGACGAGCGCGACTCTGTCCCGGTCCTTTTTACCGAAGAGCAACGGCGTTACGTGCGGGAGCTGGATCGGAAGGCGGCTACTCTCGGCCGTTCGATCCAAGATCTGCGGGCGAGGATCCCTCCGCAGGACATCTCCCAGCGCCTCCGCACCTCCACGCTCACGTCGCTCGCCTCCAACGCCGCTCTCGCGCTCCAGTTGAACTCTCACTCCACCACGCGCGAACAAGTAATGATTGCCCGAAAGAAATCTTTTCGGTGTGATGGTTTTGGAGAAACGAATATAAGTGCTAGTGAACTCAGAAATTAAGGAAGTTATGCTAGTGAGGACTCTGATTGATTTTGATAGCTATTTTGTACTGATCATGTTACACTAACCTTTTGCTGCTCTTATCTTAGTGAACCTCTTCTTTTTGCCCCTATTATTGGTGAATTACAACCCTCCACATCAACCACATGCGAAATCAACTAATTGTAAATATGGTTGATGTCCTTGGTTTGATCGACCCACCAATCAGAAGGGCAGTTGCAGGACTCCAACCCAAAAGAATCGCAGTGCCACTGAAAATGTTCAGACTTTGATCACTTTTCATGTTGCCTGATATGAAGAAGCAAGCATTACATGATGATAGAGTTGAAAAGGCCTTGCTTCTATGTTTGAAAGCAAAGTGCTCTTGAGAATATTGTTGGAAGATCGTACTGTTATTTGGTTATGCTTCCCCATTTTAATGGGTACAACTTCTCGTGTTTGATTGTAGCTCCAAAAGGCTGGTTGAACTTTCAGATCCATCGCATGTGTTTGTAGATTGAAATGTTGACTTAAGGTTTAACAGGGGGGCTGGCCGTTGAACGTTCAGATTATTCAGATATCTTTTTGTAGATTAAAATGTTGACTTCATGTTTAATACATGTCAGGTCCAACTGAGGGAAGTGACCCTGCGAGAAGAAATGTCGCATACGAAAAGGCTATCTCAAATTGTGAGAACAAAGTTAAAGAGAAAGTGCAGGAAGCTGAGGCACTTCAAAGGAAGTTAGTGGTATGTTTGAGTTCCCAAAATATCACATAGTTCATTGCATCTATTTTGTGATATGACATATTAAGTATTGGCCACATTTTTAGCAGCATGTTTGTTTGATCGTTGGGCTTTTCGGAATAGTCAAATTGATATTTTCTTTTGGGGGACGACAGTTGTTCAAATGGACTTCATGTCTTATTGTACACTAGGATATATTCGCACGTGTTGCCACTAAAGACAAATCTCCTTTGCACAATGACTCACTCATTTTTTCTTTGGGGATCATTTATGTTAACAGGAAATGGATGAGAATGAAAAGAATTTGACTGCTGCACTGGAAAATGCTCAATCAGCCATTGAAGTTGACGAATCTCATCATGGTCTGGAGATGGTGGTTGAATCTAAATCCCAACCGGATATTCAACCTGGATTGGATGTGGAAACTCCCAAGTCTACTATGCTAGAAAACTTGGAGAGCAAGAAGAAAGAGTTGGTCGGTAGTTGACTTTCAAGTTCTTGTGCTCATAGATTCCCACTTTCCCCTTTATCCTTTCCATCTGAGTCCTCCTGTTTATCAGCTGAGTGCTTTATTTGCAGAGTGCGGTGGACGAGAAAGTTAAAAATGTAGAGAATAGATGGGCGCTGATTCAGGAAAACGCACTGAAACAGCCTTCACCAGGTATCCAGCCTGAGTCATTATAAACTCATTAGAGAAGTTCGAATGTAAATGTCTTGGTACAAGAATTGGATACCAAGAAATAATGTTTTTATGTGAATTGCGTCAAATAAGTGGTGTGTTGGTTTTTAATATCACATGCTCACTACAGGGGTATGTGAATGATAGATAGATGTCAGTTTCCTATAATGAGCAAAATGAATCACAAAGTGGACGTTCTGAACGGTATAGTACCCCGCCTTGAAGCAGTGAGAGTGAATCAAAAGTGATGTAGCAATATAGTCAAAGCTAGAATAGATATAATAATCTCCGGGGTTTCGACAAGCAAGCAACAAAATGAAAAGTCTAGAGTAAATATACAAAATTCGGCTTACACAAGCCTTAAGGGTTTAATCTAATTATAGACCCATTAATCTCAGGCATTGATTGAAAATCACATGCTGGTTGCATACTTCTTAATTCTAGATAGGAATACTAAAATTAAACAAGGAAATAGAAAAGGTCCAATAGCACTGTTTGAATGCCCCACGAGGTGCAGGGAAATTGGATGTGTATATGGTCCATAAAATCCCCTAGTTCAATGGACTTGGATTACCACCCGCTTTCACATACAAACTGGGCAAATAATGACATGAGGAAACAGAGAATAGGACATGCAAGAATCACACACAAAATGCAATAGTAGGACATGAAGATTGAAACTTGGGGCTCTGATACGAGATAGTAATGTCCACCTAAAGCTTAAGCTATTGGTGAAGGAAGTTACTTGTATATAAATCCCCTACAAACTACATGAGCGAGATTTGCGGGATAACTTAAAGAAATACGAAATAATAAGTGCTAATAATTTTAGAATTATTAAATTCTTCTGTTTCCTTATTGCTCCTGTATCAAAAGGTTTAAAAAGTGTTTACTGCATCTTATAGTGGCAGATGGCTCATTGGTTTGTATGTTTTAATTGAACATAAATTTTACTAGAGCAGCTTCAATCATCATTACCTTTCCGTTTACTAATATTTCTTTTCCCTTTCATCTTCATTCTCATCTATGTTTTCTTTTATTCTCCCCCGGCTGTGTGAAATGGGGGATGGGGGAGGGACACGTTTGAGGCATGAGAGTTGAGCAAAAGCGATGTGGCAGTGATGAGAGAACTAATGAGGAAGCAAGGACATTGTATGTTACTCTTAATGTTGTTGCTGGAGTCTTTCATAGTTGTCTGTG
Organism: Psidium friedrichsthalianum; assembly: GCA_019149425.1. Classification (NCBI taxonomy): domain Eukaryota; kingdom Viridiplantae; phylum Streptophyta; class Magnoliopsida; order Myrtales; family Myrtaceae; genus Psidium; species Psidium friedrichsthalianum. The sequence goes on from JAGVVM010001867.1 coordinate 18,973, forward strand.
AACTGTTTTTCACAGACAACTATGAAAGACTCCAGCAACAACATTAAGAGTAACATACAATGTCCTTGCTTCCTCATTAGTTCTCTCATCACTGCACATCGCTTTTGCTCAACTCTCATGCCTCAAACGTGTCCCTCCCCCATCCCCCATTTCACACAGCCGGGGGAGAATAAAAGAAACATAGATGAGAATGAAGATGAAAGGGAAAAGAATATTAGTAAACGGAAAGGTAATGATGATTGAAGCTGCTCTAGTAAAATTTATGTTCAATTAAAACATACAAACCAATGAGCCATCTGCCACTATAAGATGCAGTAAACACTTTTTAAACCTTTTGATACAGGAGCAATAAGGAAACAGAAGAATTTAATAATTCTAAAATTATTAGCACTTATTATTTCGTATTTCTTTAAGTTATCCCGCAAATCTCGCTCATGTAGTTTGTAGGGGATTTATATACAAGTAACTTCCTTCACCAATAGCTTAAGCTTTAGGTTGGACATTACTATCTCGTATCAGAGCCCAAGTTTCAATCTTCATGTCCTACTATTGCATTTTGTGTGTGATTCTTGCATGTCCTATTCTCTGTTTCCTCATGTCATTATTTGCCCAGTTTGTATGTGAAAGCGGGTGGTAATCCAAGTCCATTGAACTAGGGGATTTTATGGACCATATACACATCCAATTTCCCTGCACCTCGTGGGGCATTCAAACAGTGCTATTGGACCTTTTCTATTTCCTTGTTTAATTTTAGTATTCCTATCTAGAATTAAGAAGTATGCAACCAGCATGTGATTTTCAATTCAATGCCTGAGATTAATGGGTCTATAATTAGATTAAACCCTTAAGGCTTGTGTAAGCCGAATTTTGTCATATTTACTCTAGACTTTTCATTTTGTTGCTTGCTTGTCGAAACCCCGAGATTATTATATCTATTCTAGCTTTGACTATATTGCTACATCACTTTTGATTCACTCTCACTGCTTCAAGGCGGGGTACTATACCGTTCAGAACGTCCACTTTGTGATTCATTTTGCTCATTATAGGAAACTGACATCTATCTATCATTCACATACCCCTGTAGTGAGCATGTGATATTAAAACCAACACACCACTTATTTGACGCAATTCACATAAAAACATTATTTCTTGGTATCCAATTCTTGTACCAAGACATTTACATTCGAACTTCTCTAATGAGTTTATAATGACTCAGGCTGGATACCTGGTGAAGGCTGTTTCAGTGCGTTTTCCTGAATCAGCGCCCATCTCTTCTCTACATTTTTAACTTTCTCGTCCACCGCACTCTGCAAATAAAGCACTCAGCTGATAAACAGGAGGACTCAGATGGAAAGGATAAAGGGGAAAGTGGGAATCTATGAGCACAAGAACTTGAAAGTCAACTACCGACCAACTCTTTCTTCTTGCTCTCCAAGTTTTCTAGCATAGTAGACTTGGGAGTTTCCACATCCAATCCAGGTTGAATATCCGGTTGGGATTTAGATTCAACCACCATCTCCAGACCATGATGAGATTCGTCAACTTCAATGGCTGATTGAGCATTTTCCAGTGCAGCAGTCAAATTCTTTTCATTCTCATCCATTTCCTGTTAACATAAATGATCCCCAAAGAAAAAATGAGTGAGTCATTGTGCAAAGGAGATTTGTCTTTAGTGGCACACGTGCGAATATATCCTAGTGTACAATAAGACATGAAGTCCATTTGAACAACTGTCGTCCCCCAAAAGAAAATATCAATTTGACTATTCCGAAAGCCCAACGATCAAACAAACATGCTGCTAAAAATGTGGCCAATACTTAATATGTCATATCACAAAATAGATGCAATGAACTATGTGATATTTTGGGAACTCAAACATACCACTAACTTCCTTTGAAGTGCCTCAGCTTCCTGCACTTTCTCTTTAACTTTGTTCTCACAATTTGAGATAGCCTTTTCGTATGCGACATTTTCTTCTCGCAGGGTCACTTCCCTCAGTTGGACCTGACATGTATTAAACATGAAGTCAACATTTTAATCTACAAAAAGATATCTGAATAATCTGAACGTTCAACCGGCCAGCCCCCCTGTTAAACCTTAAGTCAACATTTCAATCTACAAACACATGCGATGGATCTGAAAGTTCAACCAGCCTTTTGGAGCTACAATCAAACACGAGAAGTTGTACCCATTAAAATGGGGAAGCATAACCAAATAACAGTACGATCTTCCAACAATATTCTCAAGAGCACTTTGCTTTCAAACATAGAAGCAAGGCCTTTTCAACTCTATCATCATGTAATGCTTGCTTCTTCATATCCAGGCAACATGAAAAGTGATCAAAGTCTGAACATTTTCAGTGGCACTGCGATTCTTTTGGGTTGGAGTTCCTGCAACTGCCCTTCTGATTGGTGGGTCGATCAAACCAAGGACATCAACCATATTTACAATTAGTTGATTTCGCATGTGGTTGATGTGGAGGGTGTAATTCACCAATAATAGGGGCAAAAAGAAGAGGTTCACTAAGATAAGAGCAGCAAAAGGTTAGTGTAACATGATCAGTACAAATAGCTATCAAAATCAATCAGAGTCCTCACTAGCATAACTTCCTTAATTTCTGAGTTCACTAGCACTTATATTCGTTTCTCCAAAACCATCACACCGAAAAGATTTCTTTCGGGCAATCATTACTTGTTCGCGCGTGGTGGAGTGAGAGTTCAACTGGAGCGCGAGAGCGGCGTTGGAGGCGAGCGAGTGAGCGTGGAGGTGCGGGAGGCGCTGGGAGATGTCCTGCGGAGGGATCCTCGCCCGCAGATCTTGGATCGAACGGCCGAGAGTAGCCGCCTTCCGATCCAGCTCCCGCACGTAACGCCGTTGCTCTTCGGTAAAAAGGACCGGGACAGAGTCGCGCTCGTCCTGTCCGTCGCTGGATCCGCCGCCGACGACGTCCGCCGCCCATGCCAGCAGCCCCGCCATCGTCCGTCGTCTCCCGCTAGGCCGTCGTGACAGCCGCGACGAAGTGAGTGGGGCGTTCAGATCAGAACACGGAGATGATGACCCGTTACCGTCGCTCGTTGAACGCATCGTCTTGAGAAGGAAAAATATCGGGCCTACGTGGGCCCGATGGAGGCTAGGCCCCGAAGAAGAGCAGCGGGTTAACCGTTAAGCCATGTCCAGTTTTGAGATGGAAATATCGGCCGAACTGGGCCCGAGATACGCTAGGCCCGAAGAATAGCTGCATCATTAAGGCCTGTCCAGTTCAAGCTTTTATTTTATTTTTTTCCTTCGGTCCGACGGTTCGAGCTTCAAAGTGTGGTTCAATGTAAACGAAAGATGGGAAGCACTAGTTGGGACGCACGTGCACGTCTACGGCACGTGTCCTAACATCTGAAAACGAAAAGATTCAAGCGCCTAACATTTCGGGCCTCCAGACCCAGAAAAACCATTTCGGGCCTTATCTGGTTTGCTTCGGTATTATTTTTTTTTCGGGTTCGCTTCAGTATTATATATTATTTAAGCGTTCGATTTTTCATGAAAAGATAGATCATTTAAAAAAATTCTAAAAATAGTCACTTGTATTATTTACAAAAATAAATGAACGAATAATATTTTTATTTTTTGCAAAAATATTTTTCAAGATTAAAATATTTTTTAATTATTTATTTTCTGCCAACCAAATGCGGACATGAAATTCCCATTCCTAGCTTTTCTTTTCTTTTCTTTTCTTTTATACATTTTCGAAGAAAATAAAACTTGAATTGGGTTTACTTATGAAAGAGAGATCCTTAACAAATGTGGGAAATCAAATTAACTAGCAACGTCTATTATTGACAATTACACAACCACATATTTTCGAATTCCCGAGTTAATAGAATCAAATATTGGGACACATGTGTGCATAACACGTGTCCTAGTATTTGATGACAAAAAGATACAAGTAGAGGTGAGCAAATCGAACCAACCAGACCAGGATCGCCTGTCGCGACCCTTCCGAGATTTCCGGGATTCTCGAGGGAGTTAATGGATTGCTAGGCCCATCTTAAGGTCTGGACTTAGCTCGGGCCCTCCCAGGCCCATACCAAATCGCGTTAGGAAGATTTTTAAATCGAGGTCGACCTTAGTGTGGTCGGGTGACATGTGATTAGTGTGCATGCCATCGGAGTTGCCACCAATCATTTATTGGAGGGTATGACTGAAAACCCTATCGAACGATTGGGAGAGATCGTTCGATTCTACGAAAACCAGAGATCTAGCTTCGGGGACTTAGTTACGTCGATATTGCTATCAACGCCCTTTTGGTACCTAAGTTGAGTGATTTTTCTATCTTAAGGAATTCATGCAGGTGTTTTCTGGATGGAGGGAGTTCTAAAGATCTAAGGGGTTCATGCGAGTGAGAAAGCTAACTTATCAATCACAACCATAAAAAACAATTACGCAATCAATAAGAGAATCACATCAAGTCAAAACAAGCAAGCAGGATCCTAGTGGAGTCTCAAAACCCTAGGAGAAATGCCAACTAAGCTCAGGAGTGATTTGAAAAATTCGGGTCAAGTTGGTTAGAGGGGCAAAATGGTAATTTCCTAAGACTTGGGAGGTCAAAAATGCGAAAAAAAGGGGGTTAGACCGATTGGGTATGGCTTTTTCTTAATTTTCAGAATTTTTAAGAAATTTTCTGGATTTTTTCCATTTCTTTTTTGAATTTTTCTAAAATTTTTCTAAATTTTTTTATAATTTTCTAAGGACTTTTCAATTCTTTAGGGAATTTTGACCTTTTCCAGGATTTTTCTATTTATTTGAGATTTTTTCTAAGATTTCCCTAAAATTTCCCAACCATTTTCTTAATATTTTTTTGGCAACTTCAAAAATTTTCTATGATTTTATTTTTTTCTTTTTCTTTTATTTTTCCATAATTTCTGGAATTTTCTGATATATTTTCTGAATTTTTTTATTTATTTCAAATTTCCCTCGTTTTTGTATTTTCTGAAAATTTTCTATTTTATTTCTTTATTATTATTATTAAAAATTTATTTTATTTTTTTCATTATTTTTTTTACATTTTATTTCCCTATGATTTTTGACTTTTCTAAAGTTTTTTCTAATTTTTTTGTATTTTTTAAGATTTTTTTAAGGATTTTGGCATATTTTTCGGAGTTTTTTCTTTTTGATTTTTTTTTCATTGTTTTCCGAATTTTATTGCCCTTTATTTTGACATTTTTTATATTTTCTGAAATTTTTTTTAAGAATCTTTTATGATTTTTACGGATTTTTTTTTATTTTTATTTTTTTATTTTTTTTATTTTTATTCAATTTTTAAACCAAAACGGCACAGTTTTTATCTTTTTTATTCTTATTTTTAAATTTTCTATTTTTTAATTTTTATTGATTTTCTGAGTTTTCTAATAATTTAAATTTTTTATTTTTATTTTCTGAAATTTTTATTATTTTTGTTATACGGACCGAGCTGTATTGACCCGGCCCACTACCAAACCAACCCGATGCCCACTATTTTAGACCCGATTCAAAACGACGTAGTTTCGGGAATTTAATTTTTTTGAATTTTCGAATTTTTTAGATTTTATTCTATTTTCCTATTTTCCCACCTGCTCCTAATCCTGCGGCCTAGGACTCGCCACGTGTCCTAAATTTGACCCTCCATTCTTTTCACTAAATCGACGGCCTTGATCAGATCTTCGATTAAATCCTAGCCGTCGATTTAATATCTAAAAATGATTAAGAAATTTGAATTATACTATTTATTCTCAGAAAATCCATGATCTCGACACATGGTACTTTCTCATCCGTTGGATCAAATTTTATTTTTTTAGTTGCAAATAATATTAGCGGACGTGGCGCACACGTGGCGCCACGTCATCGTTGACTTGGTCAAAAAGGTTGACCGAGTCAAAATCCGTCGGGGAAGACGACCAGCGACGGCAAATGTCGCCGGCGTTCTCACCGGCAAACCTAAACTTCGCCAAAACTAAAACAAAAGCTCTCGATTTTCACTTGTAACGCATTCTACTACAATCTAACATGCCTAAACATGACTTTTGAACGAAAAAAACAACCTAAAACCACCTATTTCAGCCCTGACCGGGAGCTACTCCGGCGACAAATCAAAATGAACGATTCCCACATCAAATGAGCAGTATAACCCATCCAAAAGCAACACAGGAGCATCAGAAAACTTAGCTGTGTGACAGGGAGCATTGACTCCACGCGAAATGAGCTTATGAACTCGTGGGAGGCCGAAGGCATTTCGAGGGCGACTCGGGGGTTTTGTGTGATAAGAATGGAAAAGAAAAGTAGAAACAGAATCAGCACACCCGCAGGAGAGTTTCAAACCAAGAATTGCAGAAAATAACAAAGAAACCCAGGATTCGCCATTGATGGACCTTCGACTGTGCATCAATGGCGTTTTGCTACGACAGTGATGAAATAACTCACCGTTTAGTTCTAAGGATTCTCCTAAACTTCAAGAAATTCACGGAACCAATTTAGGGCTTGATTTCTCTCTATAGGGTCTGACGAAGCTCCTAAAGCTCATGGCTGGCTTCTCCAATGGCGATCCCCCGAACTCAAAAGAAAGGCCCCTTTTTAAACCTGTTTCGTGTACCCTTCCCCTCCTAAAATCTCTCCCTCGAAAGACCCCATCAACTGAATGGCGATTCATGCCCAAAATCTCTGCGAATCTTCATGTTCTTAACAAACTCTCTCTTTCAAATCCACGCCCGCGCCCAGGGCTTCTGGGGAAGACGACGGTGATTGAGGCGAGTCGGATCGGATCTAGTCCGACCCGACTGACCTAAATCACTTATTTTCTTCAAATTGAGCTACCCAGACTCGTAATTTTTTGAATTAAATTCAAAATTGAATTCTGTGGCATCAAATCCATTAGAAAAGTGAATTTCCACGCAATTTTCCTAAGAATTGGCATAAAAACCCAATTTCTAAACTTGACCCGAGTATCCATTTCGCAAAATCCAAACCCTAGATGGCCTTTTTTGCAAAAATTGATGCCACCAATGGATTCAGGAGGTCAAAATCTAGGGGGTGACCTCGCCCTATTTTCGATTTAGTCCCCAGAAAATTTTTAATTGCATTTTAAGTGTTTTTAGGGACTAATTTGAAAAATCAAAAATTGCATTCTGGTTCTTTTAGCGAAATTGGACAATTCAGGGGCTTTTGGACTGGATTTTAATTTTGAAAAATAGAGGAGGATGACACGACTCTAAAAATGTAAAAATTAAAAATTGTAGAGCTAAAATGAAATTTCTAGAAATTATTTAAATAATTAGAAAATGAATTTAATAAAGAAACCCTAAATTCCAGATTGAATTTTTTCAAAATTTATTCATCCAAAATGAAGATAAAATTAAAATAAAATATTAACTATTTTTTGCAATTTTCTAGCCTCAAATACTATTTTTTTTATTAATTTTCTATTATTTTCCTAATTTCTGAAAATATTAAAAATGCAAAAAATAAGGAAAATTATTTTTGCTCAAAACTAGTTCCCTAAGCTTGGCTAAGGCTTCCAAAGTTGATTTGTAATTTTCTCATTTTTTATTGATTTTTTATAAATTTTTGAAAATAAAATGCAAAAAAATACGAAATATAAGGAAAATTATTTTTTGCTCAAAATTGGTTTCCTAAGCTAGGCTGAGGTCCCTAAAGTTGATTTTTCAAATTTTTGATTTTTTTTTTATTGATTTGTTTATAAATTTTTGAAAATAAAATGCTGAAAAAATATGGAAGATAAGGAAAATTATTTTTTTGCTTAAAATTGGTTCTCTAGGGTAGGCTGAGGTCCCCAAAGTTGATTTTTCAATATTTTAATTTTTTTTTATGAATTTTTTAAAAATTTCTGAAAATAAAATTGGTCAAAATCAAGTGTCAACAGCTACCCCTCTTTGAGAGGGGTCTCGTGAGAGATCACTCTCAAAGACAAGATGATACTTGAGATCCAACCGACTTTACTGGGAAAAATGAAAAGTCGTGACATCCAACTCTAGTTTCCTCCTTGAAAGCTTAAGTCCAAATTTCATGCTGCTTACTTTGATGTGGGAAAGAGAGAGAAGAAAGAGTCATGGGATTTACTTGGAACTTACCTGTTTGCGTCGCCATTGACCGTTCTAGTATGAAGACCTAAGGATTCGTTATAAGAAGACCCTAGGGTGATTGAACTCAGACCCGTATGGTAGGTCACCCCATGGCAGATTCCTAATGAATGGATTCTACTGATTGAAACTTGACTGACTTTTGACCCATATGGTAGGTCACCCCATGGTAGATTCCTAGTGAAATGATTCTACTGATTAAAACTTGATTAAGATTTGATTCGTATGGTAGGTCACCCAATGATAGATTCCTAGTGAAAGGATTCTACTGATTGAAACTTGATTAAGATTTAATTCGTATGGTAGGTCATCCCATGAAAATGCCTGTAAGAAGGATTTTGTGCCTGTAGAAAGACTTGGTGATGCCTATAGAAAGGGCTTATGTGCCTGTAGAAAGGACTTATGTGCTTGTAAAAAGGACTTGTGTGCCTGTGAGAAGGACTTATGTGCCTGTAGGAAGGACTTACGTGCCTGTAAGAAGGACTTATGTGCCTGTAGAAAGGACTTATGTACCTGTAAGAAGGACTTAGTGGTGCTTGTAAGAAGGACTTTGATGCCCTTTGATGTCCCGTAAGAAGGACTTAGTGG
>JAGVVM010001869.1:0-29890 GCA_019149425.1 Psidium friedrichsthalianum
GGACTGTTATGTTGCCGTGGATATGGCACTCAACATCTTTGCACATTCCACTGTCTAAAGGGTAACATAAAAAAAGTAGCATAACTGTTCTCCCTTACTAGTCAAAATTCCTCAACTACGGAGACCGACTGCTCATGATATTGAAAATGCTGCAGAGGAGGTGATTGGAGGAACGGAAGCTGTCACTTGGAGACATTGCCCGAGCTGGGCTCCTCACTCGTGCCATTGAAAAACTGGCTGCAATACAAGATCATCACCGACAAGTTGGCAGTTCACTCGAACACTACAGAGCCTATCAAAGTGAACATACTGAACATAACCCACATGTCTTCACGAAGGAAGGACGGGCACTCCTCCTTGTACTACCTTGGCCCTCACATGGGCCCTGCGTCTATTCGCGGCAGGATTGCAGCCATTGGTGCCTGCCCGGAGTGCCAGACTCATGGAACGAGCTCCTCTTTGCACTATACTTAAAGCATGAAAGTTCTCGATTGTCAAAGTCACCAGTACGTGTGGTGCCAAAATGATGCATGAAAGCTGGAGTTACGAATTCACAAGTGAATCAACCTCACATAAGTATATGGAAGTAAGGCACCGATGATGGACTGTGATGACTGCATCAAGAGTCGAGAAGACAACAGAAGTGATGATCAGGATCATGAGGAAGGTTTAAGAGCATGTGTACAAGTCTGTCGAGTCTATGCAGACGGAGGGCATTTTTGTTAGAATCCTAGGATTAGGGATGGCAGGGAACCGGAATTTACTTGTACAGGGTATATACAAAGCGAAAAACCAGCTCGCTATTAAGGGGGGGGCTGTTCTGGGATTCCTTGCGAAAATTGGTTACAGGCTCTAGGGTGTTGTAGCAATCACAGACACGAAATAGGCGATATTCGTTTCACGAATTGTGACTAGGAACCTTTTGTCAGTCCTCTTGACCTTGTATTCAAATAAGGACCACTTAGCTTCCAATGTATCAGTAAGTGTGCAGTTGATCCAGTGTGCGGATCAGATGCAAGATCCTCGTTCGACAATTAGCGTTTGAAGGAGTCGGCTGCATAAGTACTGCAAATTAGAGTCCTACCCGAAGGGGCAAAACCCAAGAAAAAAGGAAGAGGAAAAGAAAGGGTTACGACTCAGGGAGTCAGGAAACTGACCCTGTTGGAAAACAGAAAGCGACCAAATGAAGCAGTAAACAGGAAGCATCCTTGCTAACAAGCATTGCAGGAGCTCTGTCGATCAGTCTACCAGATGTATAGATACGATTTAACTCTGCTCTATTCCCTCATGCTTATTGTCATTTTCTCTGTGCACGAAAACTAAATCTAATGCTGGAGGCAAGTGAAGGGGATGGATGTTTGACAGTGTATAAAGACAGTCTCGTCTTGGTACCAACCCATTAGTGTTTTTACTTAGTGTTACTTCGTTTCCCTGGCACTTTGCAGCCACAGGCATCGAAGGGAAAAATTCAATATATGTGACATGTATGCTATACTCAATTGGTACCGTCAAATTGGATAGGATTTACGCGAACTCGCCACCTTCCATGGTTCAAATTCAGTTTAGTAGATATTCCAAGGAAAATTTCAAATAAGGGCTTAAAGTGTTTTCATTTTCTTAAATAAGATCCTAAGCTGCCTTTATTATTTCAAATAAGCATATGATATACCCCCATTATTTTTAAGAAGGGTCTGACCAATGAAATTTTCGTTATTTACATTTTTTTTTCATTTGTTTAATTTTTTCTTTCTTTTCTTTTTTATTTTTTCCTCTTCTTTTTTTTTTTATCCAATGGGAGATCTCAGGCAATCGTCTGCCATCGAAGAGGGTTGGGTGAGGCCGCCCTCGATGGCAAGGGCCCATGCTTGGGCAAGGGCCACCGGCGGCTGGTGAGGGTCTAGTGAGGTGACCTTCACTGGCTGCAATAAAAGAAAATAAAGAAATAAAAATAAGTAAGTAACGAAAATACCATTGATTATGTTTTTTTTTTAAACAACGAAGGTTCCATCCAACTCACCAGGAGATCGAAGAGAGGTTTGCGCTTTGTGCTATCAATCGGGACTCCATTAGTAGTAATGGTGAGCGAGAGTGGATTGGGCTTTGAAGAAAAACATACACGAAGCTTTAAGAGCACTTTAGCTCTTTATTTGAAATAAGTGTTATTTCTTGTCTTTATTTGAGAAAATGAAAATATTTCATGTCATTAATTGAAATATTCCCACATTTCATTTAGGAGTGAGCTTGGGCCTTAACTAGTCAACTTCACCGTCTGCATTTGCGTGATGCAGAGTTGAGAGGAGTCGCACAGCAAAATGAAGAGCATTAGTTTTTTTTTTTTTACAAAAATAGGGCAAAAAAAAGTATTTACCGGATTGGGGCCCGCACGGCACCTTTAATGCCGCACGGGCCCGCCTAGCACTTTAAGTGCCACGCAGCCCGCCTGGCACTTTAAGTGCCGCATGGACCGCGGGGGTCTGTATGGCCCAAAGGCCCCAAGGCCTTTTTTTTTTTTTTTCGTTTTTTAATATTTTGTTATGTGTTTTTAATTATATTTAAAAATTTATATATAAATATAATAATTATATGAATTTATACATATAATTATATAAATTTTTAAATATAAATTTATACATATAATTAATTTTTTTCCTTTAGAACCTTTATAAAAAAATTAATAAAAATTTATATAAAAATTTTATCTTAATAAATTAATTATTTATATTAACAAAGTTATCTAAATATTAATAAATTTTATGAATATTTTTTAAAATTTTTTACATAATAAATTAATTACATATATCTTAATAAGCCTCAAAATAAAAAAATTATATTTATATAAAATTTAAAAATATAATGAAAATTTATATAATTATTTATATAAATTTATATTTAAAAATTTATATAATTATTGATACAATTATATAAATTACTTACATATATCTTAATAAGCCTCAAAATAAAAATTTATATTTATATATAAATTTTTAAATATAATGAAAATTTTATATAATTATTTTTAATAAATTAATTATTTATATTAACAAAGTTATCTAAATATGAATAAATTTTATGAATATTTTTTAAATTTTTTACATAATAAATTAATTACATATATCTTAATAAGCCTCAAAATAAAAAATTATATTTATATAAAATTTAAAAATATAATGAAAAATTTATATAATTATTTATATAAATTTATATTTAAAAATTTATATAATTATTGATACAATTATATAAATTACCTACATATATCTTAATAAGCCTCAAAATGAAAATTTATATTTATATATAAATTTTTAAATATAATGAAAATTTTATATAATTATTTTTAATAAATTAATTATTTATATTAACAAAGTTATCTAAATATGAATAAATTTTATGAATATTTTTTTAATTTTTACCTAAAAAATAAATTAATTACATATATCTTAATAAGCCTCAAATAAAAATTTATATTTATATAAAAAAATTTAAATATAATGAAAATTTTATATGATTATTTATGTAAATTTACATTTAAAAATTTATATAATTTGTTATATGAATATTTTTATATAATTATATGTATAAATTTATATAATTATTTATATTTATATATAAATTTTTAAATATAATTAAAAACACAAAACAAAATATTTAAAAAAGAAAAAAAGGCCTTTGGGCCGCACTGGCCCAGCGCGGCCCTTGCGGTACTTAAAGTGCCACGCGGGCCAGCGCGGCATTAAAGGTGCCGCGCCCGGCCCAGCGTGGCATTTAGAGTGCAGCACTGGGCCGGGCTCAGCACTTTGAATGCCGAACGGGCCAGGACGCTGGCCCAATCCGGTAAATATTTTTTTTTTGCCCTATTTTTGTTTTAAAAAAAATTAAAACCTAAATTGAAAAAAAACCCGAGCTTGTTGCGCCAAAGCGTAAACTGGAAGCTACTACGAATCACTACGACTGGCCACACTCGGAAGACCCAAATTCCTCATCCTCTTTGCCTGACGGAGGCTTGGAGCTTCCGTGGAAATGGCGGGCTCTGCTCTCCAGGCCAGCAGGTCGAGAGACCTCGACAAGCTTCTCCTCCGATCCGGCAACCTCGTCTCACCCAACTTCGAACCTGGGCCCGAGGTACAGTCCTCGTTCACCTTCGGTTGTCATATGAACAGGCTCTTTTTTTTTTTTTTTCGGTTGGCGATGCGGGTTTTCGAGTTTAACTTCTCGTGGGTTTCGCAGCTGAGGGATGATCTTCGGGAATACGCGCGAGTGCTGGTGGTAGGAGCAGGCGGGTTGGGTTGCGAGTTGTTGAAGGACTTGGCTCTGTCGGGTTTCAAGAATCTGGACGTCATTGATATGGACCGAATCGAGGTCACTAATCTCAATCGTCAATTCTTGTTCAGGTGTTTGATTTTTTTTTTTTAAGGTTCCTTTTTGAAATCGCCCTTGCGACAGGGTTTGATCTGCCTTCAAATGGTGTATTTTGTGCTTGAGTTGTGATTAAGAAGTGATTTGATTGTGGATTTTCTTTTCGGGTATGTTCATAGGCTGGAGGATGTTGGGAAGCCGAAGGCCGAAGTGGCAGCTAAGAGAGTCACGGAAAGAGTCAGTGGAGTGAACATCGTGCCGCATTTCTGCAGGATTGAGGATAAGGAGCTCGATTTCTACAGTGGTTTCAATATAATCGTCCTCGGTCTTGACTCGGTAGAGGCTCGGAGCTACATAAATGCCGTTGCTTGTAGCTTTCTAGGTGCGTATCCATCCCTCCAATTTATAAATGTCGAAATCGCGTGCCACCATTTTGCGATCGAATCTTTGGCTTGTGATTCTTAATAAACTTAGAGGGGTTGTGGTGTAATTGGATCAAGTTGACGCATGTGGATGGGTTCTTTGTACTTGAATGTTTTTGTTCTGCCGAAGCATACTTGCTGTACAGGTTCCTTGATTTTAGCGCTTCAATGTTTGTGTAGTCAAACTTTTTGTGTATGCTTATTCAAAATTAGATTGGAAATGACAGTACTCAGACTCAGGATCTGAATGTTTTGTCCAAAAGTAATTTGAGGTGGTTCGGAAAGCACAATAACTTCACGTGCTTTAGCAAGAATTTCTTTTTGAAATTTTGTATGCCCCTTAATGCATGTGAATACTTCCAAAGGGTTGATGGAGCCCCAAAAATTCATGGTGGAGACTTTCAGAGTTTTTTTTTTTTTTGTGGCTATATATCAATAACCATTATAAGTAAGAGATATCAGGCTGATTGTAAGTATATTCATATTGGTTGTACTTGTCATTTTAAGTTTCTGCTTTGGCTCAACAGTCCAGCTTTAATTTCAATTTACTGAATATGGTCCTTATTGATCTTTAAACATCTAAAAGTAGTTACATTCTGACTCATATCTAGTTTGGGCAATTAATGCTCTCTGATGAATTCTAGAAGTAGGAGCTTTTGCCAACCTACCTCACAATCTGATTGGGCTTCACTGTTGTCGATGGAGATTCCAGAATACGATTCTGATGACAATCCAAGGGAAGAAACGATGAAACCCATGGTCGATGGGGGGACGGAAGGATTTAAGGGGCATGCAAGAGTTATAAAACCAGGGGTCACACCATGCTTCGAGTGTACCATCTGGCTTTTCCCTCCACAAGTGAAGTTTCCACTCTGTACTCTTGCAGAAACCCCAAGGACCGCTGCTCATTGTATTGAATATGCACATCTAATAAAATGGGATGAGGTGATGAGCTAACTTTGTAAGCTGTCAAATTCATTCATCATGTGATCTGTTATAATTTAAGCACTATATCTTATTTTGTCTTTTGTGTTGGATTTTCACCTGTAGGTCCACAGTGGAAAGTCATTCGATCCTGATGAACCAGAGCATATGCAGTGGGTTTATTCTGAGGTTATTACATAGCAATCAAGTTGTTTGGTGATTTATCCAGAAAGTAATAACCTTATTGGACTCTCACTTTTTTAAACTCGACCTGTAGGCTGTCAAAAGAGCAGAGCTTTTTGGAATTCCAGGAGTGACTTATTCCCTCACTCAGGTACATTAGTTCTCCTATTGTTGTCGATTGCCTTTTCTTTTTTTGCATGTTACTGAGCTTTACAATCTGCTTAGCTGTTGTCATTGTGTTAAAAATCTTAAGGAAGCATTTTCCATATCAGTGGGGGAAAAAATTCTAAGTATTGTGAGTTAAATTTTCATGATTTTGTGCTTCATCCTAATACTGGAGTTGTTCTCTACACTTTGATTGTTTGGTAAATGGTAAAGAATATTAAATTCCCCAGGTCATGCCATAAGCCTTACTGATTTACTAGTAAACTTGTTTTGCATTATCTATCATGTTATTTATGCTAACATTACTATTTCAAGATAAGCTCATTTTTATTGTTTCTATCCAGGGAGTTGTGAAAAATATCATACCAGCTATAGCTTCAACTAATGCAATCATATCAGCTGCATGTGCTCTGGAAACCTTGAAGATTGTATCTGGATGCAGCAAAACTTTATCCAACTACTTAACGTGCGTCATACCTTGCCTTTTACAGCTCTCATGTGCTTCATTGTGTAATTCTTTTTTGTTTCCTGTATATCTTGGATGTGGAGAGCATCTCGTTCTTGTTTCAAGTAGTTGGCAAAGTTCACCCTACAGCACTTTGTAGGGTTCCTTTAATGTTATATACTATAAGTGACTGACAGGCTTTCTTGTATTCATCTTGGGCTGCTTGAAATTCCTGACACTGTTTTTATTCTTTGAGAATATGCCAAGTAGGGCTAACCAATTTGCTTCCTGTATTCTTCTCTTACTATCTAGTGTGACCCTTTTATGGATATAAGACACGTTTTTTACTTTCACATGCCTAAATGGGTGACTATTGGAGTGGGCAGCCCCACCATAATCTATTTGTTGTTGCTGCAGTAATGATCTTTCTATTCTTCATCAAAAGTGAATCTTCAAAATCCCCTCTGGTTAAGGTCTCTCCAAAATCATTTTACATCGCTTTGCTAGTTCCTTGCAATCATACTTTCTTGATTGAGTATAAGATGTCTTTGGTTAAATATCTGTTTCTTGATTGAGTATAAGTTAAGGGAGTTAGCAGATACTTTTGCTAGAAGGAGAGTGAATACTGCTTGCTTGCAAGAGACTAAATGGATTGGAGAAAAGGCTAAGGAAGTGGAAGGTGCTGGATTTAAGCTATGGTACACAGGCACAAAAAAGAGTCAAAATGGAGTTGGGATTTTGATCGATAAAAGTTTCAAGGATAAAGTTGTTGATGTTAACAGATCAGGCGATCGGATTATCTTGGTTAAGCTAGTAGTAGGAGATTTGATTTTAAACATCCTTAGTGCGTATGCCCCCCAAGTTGGACTGCCAGTAGCTAATAAGAACAGATTTTGAGAAGATCTAGAGGAGATTTTAAGGGGGATGCCTCGTGAGGAGAAGGTATTCATAGGAGGAGATCTTAATGGACACGTTGGCCGAAGTAGTGGAGGTTTTGACAGAGTTCATGGAGGTTTTGGCTATGGGACTAGAAATAAGGGTGGCGAAGACATCTTGAACGTTGCATTAGCGTGTGCTTTGATGTTAGCAAATACTTTCTTTAGGAAAAGAGACACATCTAATCACTTTTCGCAGCGGTCAAAATTGAAGTCAGATTGATTTTTTTCTTGCTAGAAAAGAGGATAGAACCTCATATATAGATTGCAAAGTCTACCTTGGAGAATGTGTAGCTACGCAACATAAGTTGGTGGTCTCGGAGGTTTGGTATAAGGCATAGAAAATGCCGCGAAGGGCTCAAAATCCTAGAATAAGATGGTGGAAGTTAAAGGAGGAAAAAAGATCGATTTCAAGGAAAGGATGCTTCAAGAAGAACAGTGGCAACTAGAGGGAGAAGTAAATAAGATTTGGAGCGAGATGTCTAAATGCATACAGAGAGTAGCAAGAGGGATGTTAGGTGAAAGTAAAGGGCACGGACATCAAACAAAGAAACTTGGTGATGGAATGAAGAGGTGTAGGAGGCAATCAAACAGAAGGAGTGCTTTAAATGTCTGCATAAATGTCCTCATGAAGAGAATTTGCAAAATTTTAGATTGGCGCGAAAAAATGCCAAGAAAGCTGTGCGAGAGCCTAGAGGCAAGGCTTTCTCTAATATGTACAAAAAATTTGGGAGCAAAGAAAGAGAAAAATATATCTATAGGCTTGTAAAGATAAGGGACTAGAAAAGTAAAGACTTGACCCAGGTTAGATATATTAAGGATGAAAATAAAAAACTATTAGTAAGAGATGAAGAAGTGAAGGAAAGGTGGATTAATTATTTTACCAAGCTTTATAATGGGGAGAGCGATAGAAGTGAGGTGGATTTGGTGGATGCCTTTAACGAGTTAAACAGAAGGTTTTTGCGTAAAATTAAAGCACAATAAATTAAGGGTGCTTTAAAGGAGATGAAGACTAGTAAAGTCTTGGGACCAGATGGTTTCCCTTTTGAAGTATGGCGATGCCTAGAAAATGTGGCAATAAGTTGGTTGACTAAATTGTTTAATAAAATTGTCCAAACTAATAAGATGCCTGATGAATGGATGAAGAGTATGATTTTACCTATCTACAAGAACGAGGGGATATTCAGAACAGTTGCAATTATAGAGATATTAAGCTTACGAGACATATAATGAAATTGTGGGAAAGGTTTATTAAGCATCGTTTGAGAGGAGAAACCAAGATCTCTATAAATTAATTTGGATTTATGCCAAGAAGATTTACCATGAAGGCTATTTTCTTAATACGACAGTTGATGGAGAGAGATCAAGAAAAGGACCTATATATGGTGTTTATTGACCTCGAGAAGGCGTATGATATGATTCCAAAAAAAGTTTTATGGTGGATTCTTAAAAAGAAAAAGTGCCCTAAGTATGCAGAGGCAATCAAGGATATGTAAAGATATGTGTTACTACATGTGTGAAGGCCTGTGATAGCACTTTAAGTTATTTTCCAATTACAGTTGGTTTAAATCAAGGTTCGGCTTTGAGTCCTTTATCTTTTTGCACTAATTATGGATGAACTAACAAAAGATATCCAAGATGAGGTGCCGTGGTGTATTCTGTTCGCAGATGATATTGTGCTCATTGATGAGACCAGGGCTGAGGTTAGTGCTAAATTAGAATTATGGAGAAACACGTTAAAAGTCCAAAGGATTTATGTTAAGTCGAAGTAAGACGGAATACATCAAGTGTGAGTTCGCCATGACAAAAGGAGGTGATCAAGAATCCGTAGATATGCTTGGACAGAAGGTACTTAAAAAAGATGCTTTCAGATATTTGAGATCAATTGTGCAAAAAAGGGGAGAGATTGATGAGAATGTTAGCCATAGAATTAGAGCAGGTTGGATGAAATGGTGCAGTGCATCAGGATTTTTGTGTGATCGCAAAATTTTCTTAGGTTAAAGGGAAAATTTAATAGAACAGCAATAAGACCTGCAATGCTATATAGAGCTGAATGTTGGTCAGTACAGAAGCAACATGAGCATAAAATGGGATAGCAGAAATAAGGATATTAAGGTGGAAATGTGGTTATACAAGGATGGATAAGATAAGAAATGACGATATTCGATGAAAAGTTGAAATAGTACCGGTGGCAAAGAAGATGAGAGAACATAGATTAAGATGATTTGGACATATTCTTCGTAGACCCCTCGATGCTCTGGTAAGAGTAGAAGTGTATTACCAAGAACATGATATAAAGAAAGGAAGAGGTTGATCGAAATTTACTTGGGGGAAGGTAGTAAAACAAAATTTAATGGAGTGAGAAATAGATTGGTGTACGGTCTGTCTTAGGACGGAGTAGAGGAAAACTATTCGCATTGTAGAGAGGGGATTTCTTATGTTCCAGAGTGCCCTGTTTAGTCCTTTCTGCTGTTTATATTTATTTATTTTATTTTATTTTTGGGTATCCATGTCTTTGCTTTTATTTTAATATATTTTATGCTTTTCGCTTCGGGTTCATCGACCACCGATCCCAACTAGTTTGGGTTAAAGGTGATGTTGATGTTGATCTGTTTCTGTCAGCTGTTCCATATTTTATGTTGAATCTCTTATTTTGTGTTTTCTGACATCTGTGCTGTCGGTTCACTAGCTTTCTTGGACTCTTACAAATAGCTTGCTGGCTTGGGGATAGGTTTCAAGTAGTTCTATAAACAGCTTTCTATCAGAGCATTCTACTGTGGGTGCAACATTTGGATGTAATATATGGATTCTGTTGTCTTTTGTGTTTCTTCTCTTAGTGGCTCTCAAGCCTCTTAGGTTGACCTCTATCGCTTATGATCCAAGCTTTCCATAATTGTCAGGTGACATGTTGCAACTCAATTAGAGGCTCTCAGGTCTTGAGTCTTTAAGCTTGAGGTTAAATGGAGTGCATCTGAGTCGTATACTTGTGATGCCAAATTGTTTAGTTGCTATTTCTTAGACGTGTATGACCTTGCCATTTTTTTTTTCTTTTGAGATCCCTTAGTGTTTACTTTTGTCTCTCCCAGCCTGTCATCATATCCGACTTCTGTTACTGATCAGTACTGGAGTAGATGGATTTTCTCATTTGCTATCTTTATGTATGCATACTCATGAGCAAAAACTTGCAAGTTCCACATGTTTTGTCTAGTTGCTAGCTTGCAAATGCATGGGAATGTCAATGTTCTTTTGTGTAGGCAGACTTTGAGGTGCAAGTTTATTAATATTTTCGAATTTCAGATACAATGGCGTGGAAGGACTTCACATTAAAGTTACTGAGTTCGTGAGGGATAAGGATTGCCTTGTCTGTGGTCCTGGTGTTCTTATAGAGTTGGACGTTTCAGTGACCCTACAAATGGTGCGTTCTTGTTCTTGAGCTCTATTTATTACTAGCGACAAATTGATGGGAATGCTGGCTAGAGTTTCTTATCTTGTTCACGTGTTTCTAAGCACTTGGATAGTTCTTGCAGTTATCTGATTACTCGTTATATCTTTTCATCTTGTACATCATCAGTTCATCAACATGCTCGAAGAGCACCCAAAGCTGCTTCTATCAAAAGCAAGTGTCACGCATAGAGGGAAGAATCTGTACATGCAGGCACCTCCAGTGCTGGAAGAGATGACTCGGTCAAACTTAGACCAGCCGTTATTTGATTTAATGGGTAAATTTCCGAGAGATGTTATTCACGTGACTGGCATGTGGTGCAAGGATGATAAGAAAGTGTCGAGTCTGAGGAAATTGCGTGTTGCGTTCAAGGGAGTTGATGGGGTTGTGGACATGGACATGGCTGGTGGAGCCTAGCTTCACCTTCCTTCCCAACGCTCAACCCCTTCCTTTCGGACCTAGGTGGAACCCGGTGGTGGGATATGAAGCTGGAAGTCCGATCCCTCCCCATCCAAACCTTTGGGCCACTGTGCTATTTATCAACTGGGAAGGCAGAAAACTTAAGCGGATCGGTTAACTCTAAGATATGGGTAGAGTGAGCTTGGTTGGCATGGTTTTGCATTATCTTACATATTGATTCTGGAAAAGAGCTTAGCCCGTTCAATTTTACCTTTTCAATGAACCGTTTATTTTTTCAGGTAAACTTTTGGATGAACTCTGCTTACCATATTATAGAACGGTTTCATGGAAGTGGAACTCGTTTGGGAACTAACTAGGAGTGAGCATGGTTCCATGGTAGAACCTAAAACTTGGAGAATTGGACCGATGGGAACCAATTAGTTTTAGGGTATGGAGGGTAGGTTTCAGGTTCTAAAAATTAGGAAATTTGTTCTGACGGTAGGTTCCAGATTCCAAGTTGGTGGAACTCAGAATCGGAACCTAGAACTTGAAGCAAGTTTTTATATTTTTTTCTTGGTATATGTCTTTGCATCATCTTGTGGTATTTCATGGGTTTGATGATGAGTATGTAATTTGGAATCGCTTTATTATAGAGATTTTTATTTTATCAATATTCCATATTTTTTGTGTCTAAATATAAGTTGTGATTAGTGAATTTTACAGGAGGTGGTCATTAAATGTGATTATTCATTGCAATCGTTCAATTAAAAATACATATGGAACCAGGAACTGATCCTAAAACATGCAATAGGGTAGGTTTTACGTTTTAAAATATGTAGGGTAAGTTTTAAGTTCCAAAAAATGAGAAATTGTATGCACAGATAGGTTTCAGGTGGAATTGGTACGGAATTTGGAACTGCTTGTCCTAGAACTAACTTCATGGGTTCTTCTTTGGTCCATTTTTGGAGTTTCACCCAAGGGAATTGAACATTAAAGCAAGAGAATTGGAGCTGTTTCCTGCAGCTTAGCTCCGACGTAGGTTGTTTTTTTTTTTTTTTTGTGGTTGAAAGTTCCAATTTAGGCTGTTGAACGGTGGATTATGCAAGTGTCTTCCTATCTGTAACCTCACTAGGCACTTTGAACGACAGGAAACTCTAAAGAAAGCTACTTCGTTTTTCAAAGATTTGTCTTACGAAAAAAACAAAAGTGAAGAGGAGTATTTGTTGTAGCTAAGAGATTAAATTAAATAACGATAACTAATATCATTGATCAAATTCCTAATATGAGGGAAAACCCACCCTTGTATTGCATAACCCACAAAAGCTACAAGGAAGGTACCAAAGTCGTTGCGGGAACGGTACGTTGTGATTACCGGCGAACACTTCAAAAAATAACCCGCTTTCTAACTTGGATTCTCTATATAAGTATAAAAAGGTGATGGTCATTTTTAGAGTGGATAAGTTCCGAATCATTTTTGTAGAACCTATCTTGTAAGAGCCGGTCTCTCGTAAATCTAATTGTGGCCCTGTTATGAGCCTACTGCATTTGTTTTTTTCATTTGACTGCTATATCCTATGTATTACTTTTGTAAAAGTTCTCAATTAGACCACCATAATGACATCTTTTTGCCTAAACGCTTAACCTCATTAATTCTAGCAATGCAAAAGTTCTCAATTAAGAGACTGTTAGGGTTATGTTTTGAATCCGTTCAACCTGAATACCGGCCTCGAAGTCGGTTCAAAACTACTTCTCCCCAAGAGTTGGGAACTGAATTGGACCGAGACCGATTCTCGAATTCGTTACTCGGAGCCAGACCAGTCCTTTTGTGAACTAGCCTGCGACCAGCCGAACAAAGCCGATTTGGTTCGATTTCCTAATTAAACCTGTCCGGTTTCTCACCCATGAGCATAAAGTCATAATTGCTCGGCTGCTATAACTGAAGTTCAACTCGAAATGAAAGAAGTGAAAGCTTTTTAACGTAGGGATCGAGAGAAAATTAGGATGAGTAAACTTGTGTTCAAAAAGTAAATTACCATCAATTTTTGCAAAAACATATTGTTGAAGCCTAATCCATTCAACACGGGTACTTGATGGAAACTTTATTCCTAAATGTAACAACTACTCTTTTTGTAATAATTCCATAAATAGTTCGTGAATTTCGACCTAATTTGCAATGTCATCTTTAAATTTTTAATTTATTTAATATGATCCCTGAACCTTTAAGTTTTACTATATGTTCAATATCGTCTATAAATTTTTAATTTATTTGATGTGATCACTTACTTTTTTTTATATGTTCAATCTAGTCCCTAAACTACATCAAGATGTTCAATATTTATTCCTGAATTTGAATTAACGGAAGGACTATATTGAGAACTTATAAAGTCCAATGACTAGATTGAATATGTAACAAAAGTTTAGAAATATATTGAATAAATAAATTTTAGAGACGATTGTTAAATAATTAAAAGTTTTGGAACGAGATTATTAATGTCATTATTTTGTTGCTTTGACTTTTGAGTGAATGGTTTTTAATTAAATTTGGCTAACCCGGCAAAGGGCAAAAGGCAAACGAAGAGGATTTGCTTACAGAGTCAAGACACATCCACTTGCCATTCCAGTCACTGCTCTTGTTCGGGAGCGAGCTTCTTGCTCGACCATGGCTTCTCTCCGACCACTCTGCTCACCTTTCTCTGTCCTCCCGTTTCTTCTGCAACAAGCTCCTCTCTTCTTCGTCCCTGTTTCTTCTCCGAAACCCTGAACCCAAGTTCTCGACGGCCATCTCTCGCCCAATTCAATCTCCACTCTCCACGTCCAGTCGCGAGCCACCGCAAGCCCTCGTCGGCTTCTCCCCCGTGACGGACGAAGCCGACCCAGAATCAGCCCCACTCGCACTGAGAAGAATTTGTGGCGGCCACGTCCCCGAGCATATCCTGCGCAGGCAAGTGTAAATACCGAGTTCAGATTGTTGCTTTAGAGCTAGAATTGACAGCATGAACCGAAATCAAGGCGGGGTATCATTATTTTTTTTGCCCATATTGGGTTTTTGGAGCTACGTGGAGAATTTTATGTTGGGTGATTTTGCAGGATGGAGGAGGTTGGGTACATATTAGCCACTGATGTTCAGAGGGAAGCACTGCCTGCCTCTTCTCTGGGAGAGACTGCGTGCTTCACGCTCAGGTTGGTCTCTTAGGAGCTGTATGTCACCATTTTGATCGAAAAAGTGATTTCGATTAAATGACTTTTGATTCTGTTCATTAAACAAGTTTTAGAGAATCAGAATACGTTTGGTACACTGTTATAAAATTTCTGGTCTTAGAACAAAAATGCGTTAACTAACTACACATAATTTATGTTCCCAAGAATAATTTCTCTTCTTCTTAATTTTTTATTTAAGTCAACCATAATTACATAGTTACTTTATGAAATTTCCATCCTACATTTCGAATTATATTGCATATTGTAATGTAAAAATAAATATCAGAATCATCACAAGTCATTTTCAATCATTTATTGTGGGGTTTCTCCAACTCTTTGAAAACAAAGAACAACCAATGTGAGCGACACCCTTGTTCTACAAGGAAATGTTAGGGTGTGTGTGTTTTTGGTTCTAGGAATCAAATCAATCTTAATTCATCCAAACTTAAGAATGAGAGCTTGCTAAGGTTTATGTTGGTTATTTTTGGCTTTTGTTCCAAAATTTTAGTTAATCAATCCAAAACTTAAGATGAGAGCTTGCTAAAGTTTTGGTTCTAGTGAAAATCGCAACAAAATAAAATCAAGTGGACAATCAAGTAATTGTGGCATTGATAAATCGTATCATAAACCCAACGAAGCCCTATAGAGCTTGGAGAATGTGGTTTAGGTTTAATTTCAAAGGTATTTATGACGTTTTTTAAAAAGAAAAAATCTATCAAAATTAGAGGAATTAGGCTCAAATATGAATGAGATCAAACTAACATAATCTAAGCTTACTCTATTTTAGGGTTTGTTCTGAATTTTTTAAAGAAATTTTTCCTTTTTTTATTTTTGATATTATATTTTATGCATTGTTCTTTGAAAATGAGACCTGTTCTGTTTTAGATCGAGGGAAAAAGTGACGAGAGAACTGAAAGGAAAAGTGAGAAATGTGATACTTATTTTGTTTTGTGATTCTCAAAAGTGATTCTTTTTTGCAGAAATCAACTATTTTTTTGGTCTTGTTTTTGCTCCAAAACTGTTTTTAGGAACAAATCAGAATCAGAATCATTTACGCTATCAAACAGGAATTCTCACTTTTTTTGTTCCGAGAAACAGAATTAGAGAACCAGAATGATTACCATACAGGCCTTATTTGCCATTGGTTTCAGTTTTCTGTTAAGAACAGAACGAGAAAATGAGTACACTGCATGTTGGCAGTAAGTGCAGTTAAGTAAGATGCCCGAGCCTTTTAATTTGTGCAGTGCAGTCTTACACCCTTTATGAGAATTTGAAAAGACGTGGTGCAGAAACTTCCATTCATCAGTTTCCCAGACAGGCTCCCACGTTAGCAATTTGGGAGAAAATGTGAACAGAAGGACTACTTTGCAACTTTTCAAAAAGGCTCAAGACTGCTTTGCACCAGGCAGTCATGAAGTATTCCGCTATGTTGGTCAATTCATGGTTGTGTAAGTTGAGTTAGAAAAGGGGTTCGAGAAGTAGTCGTCGAATATGTGTCTAATGTTATATGATCTATACTGTGGATGTTCAGACTTCCAACTTAATTGGAATTACTTTGACTCTGCATATGAACTCCACTAAGGAAGAAAAAGTAAAAGGATTCTACATTGACATGACCAGTGCAATCATGCTTTTGGCCCTCTAGACAGGTTCGGGAAGACGCTGACGTACCTTCTGCGGATATTTCAGTTATGAACACCAGAGGTCTTCTGTACAAGCGTTGATAGTCGTCCCTACCGAGAACTTGCATTCAGGTAGATTTCTGCTTATGATTTTTCATTTGATATTTTCCCTTTTGGTCTTCTGGTTCTTTTTCACTAGTGTAAATTAGAATTGGTTGTTACATCTGCTTAAAATGCTATCGTGCTACATTAAGAGTACAATGTCATGTCTTCTTCTTATTGTTATCCATTGTGACAAGATAACCAAAGTTGCTCGGCTGTTGGCTGCAAAGCCGATGGATCTTGAAATGGAGCAGAATAAACATGTACTGTTATGGCTCTTCTAGATGGAGGTACATTGAAAAGACACAAGAGTTGGTTAAAGGTTCTCTCTAC
Organism: Psidium friedrichsthalianum; assembly: GCA_019149425.1. Lineage (NCBI taxonomy): Eukaryota > Viridiplantae > Streptophyta > Magnoliopsida > Myrtales > Myrtaceae > Psidium > Psidium friedrichsthalianum. The sequence goes on from JAGVVM010001869.1 coordinate 16,521, forward strand.
CTCTCTCTCTGTGCATGTGTGTTCCAGAGGCTGCATATTTTTGTGGTGTGCTTTCTGTCCATAAAATACAGTTAAGCTAGTGCTGATAAACTACTAATAACAGTCATTGCAACTGATATATAGAAACAGTAATTCTTGAAACCTCTTGTTGTATAATAGTCTATTTATTGATCAGACGAAATGACTAGCGTTAACATATGTGGAAGAAGTCATGGAGAGTCAATATTGAAATGCTTAGCTTGTACAACTATCCTTCCCTCTCTGGGGTGACCTAAACACTATTAGCAGAGCTATCTTCCGATATACTTCAACTGCATTTTTGTGGTTGCTCTGTAAAAAAGAAGGCTTTTGTGTTATGCCTTTTTTTGTCCCCTTTTCTTGACTGAATATCATATGCTGGTATCCATTTGCTTTTGTTGGATTAATGATGTGAATTTTTTTTTCCTGCAATTTATGCAAAATTGAAGGGGAGCCTTGGCGCACCTGGTTAAGGTGTTGCCGTGTGGCCTGGAGGTCACGGGTTCAAGCCTTGGACGCAGCCTCTTGCAAATGCAGGGTAAGGCTTGCCTCCTTTCACCTTTGTGGTGGGGCCCTTCCCCGGACCCCCGCCTCGCGGGGATGCTATCGTGCACCAGGCTGCCCTTTTAATTTATGCAAAACTATTCTCCCACACATTAGTTTACTCAGTTAAATACAGCTTCTATTTCATTAACAATTGCTCTAAGTTCTTCCATTTTTGGGCAAAAGAAGTTTGTCTTTTTTGGACACTCATGTGCATATTTGTCTCCTTTTTCATGACTGAATATTTGCAGTTATCTTGCTCCTCGATTTGATTATTCTGTTCACACTCTATACGTATCCCTCTAACTAGACTTTTTAGTTTTAGTGAAATTTCCTGCTTTGAGATAATGAATCATACATAAAGATTACTAAAAAGAGGAAATGGCTAAATTTTCTTGCTGAGGTTTTTTAAACCTGAGACAGAGGGCCTGTCTGACTAGAAGCATGATAACACAAGCTGGCGGTCAATAGCCCCCCTTAATCCCCACATTTGTCCATTCAAATGCTAACAAATATCAATTGCCTAATGTAGCTATGTCTTTGGGATGCTTTTCTAAAGTTAAAGCATGCTGTTGATTGAATTCACGTGTCGACTTTCAATATGACCTCCTTGGCTTTTCCTCGTAACATTTTTAGGCAGAACCCCCAGCAATACTAGTGGCAACCATCGGGAGTTTGTGCCAGATGCTGGAGAAGCAAGTTTTAAACTTGACACGGTGCAGATTCTAGTGATTGACGAGGTAAATAATTAGGAATAAGTTGAGTTCTTATTTTTGGAGCTAGACCTTCACATCTAAAGCTGATTCATCAACCCAGAATTATTGTTAAGGTTCTAGATCACGTTCTCCTCCACATAAGTCCCCATGCATTTACAAGTGGCGCTCATTTTTTTTTTTAAATGTATTCAGAATTCTCTAGTGTTTTTTAGGGCAGACAGTTGTTGCCTCTCATATGCCTATGGTGATTAGAGTGAGTGGTGAAGGGTCCTTTTTAAGAGAGGATATTCAGTTAGCATGTATTGCTGTGATTGGTCTATAGTGTCACGAGTATATTTCATTGGTACCAAATAATCACCGTATTAGAGATTATTAAAGATGTGGGTTTATCCCACTGGGGCCTCCATATGCCTATGGTGATTAGAGTGAGTGGTGAAGGGTCCTTTTTAAGAGACGATATTCAGTTAGCATGCATTGCTGTGATTGGTCTATAGTGTTGTGAGTATATTTCATTGCGTACCAAATAATCACTGTATTAGAGATTATAAAGATGTGGGTTTATCCCACTGGGGCCTCCATATCTTGTTTTGGGACGATACTTTCTGGATATTGTAGGATGAAGAACTGAATTCAGACTTTGCTGCTGCCTAGGTGGACTCATGTTCAACTCTTCTAAGCAAGTCAGCTCTCTCCGGAAGTTGTTGATGCTGTACTCATCATGCAACAGCCGCCAAACTGTTTTTGCTAGTGCATCCATACCTCAGCATAAGCGATTTTTACATGATTGTATACAACAGAAGTGGACTAAGGTTGGTTCATGAAGCTATCATTCTTGCGAATGTTCTGTTGGGTTTACTCATGCACTCACTGATTTTATCTCAATATGATTTTGCCTGTTACAGGCTGATGTGGTTCACGTCCACGTCAATCCAATAGAGCCTATGCCATCATGTCTAAATCATAGATTTGTGGTAAGGACATTGAATGGGAGACTTGATCCATGAACTCTTTCATAGAAATGATGCATATGCTCATTTTATGTTCATCTTCATAGTCCGTGTACTTAATTGATGATCATTGGCTTTTGACATGCTTAACACTTCTATCTGCTTCAGACGTGTCATAGGAATAGGAGACATCAGACCTTGCTACACTTGTTACAGTGGGACAGCCTGAATCTGCAATTATATTTGTTGGCGAGCAGGTATAATGCCTGATGCACATACTGCATTGCTTTTCCGTAGCTTATTCAGAATTTTTGTTGCTGCACTTGTTATAAGCATGGGTAGAGCAGAAGATGTTTATCTGGATAATGAAAAGTGGTGTCGAAACATGTTAACTGATGTGTGATATGGCAGGCTTCATCCCCAATTCATGCGACAGTGATTATATATATTAGCTGAAAAATGTTTAATGGACTGAGAGAGTTTCATGCATTTATCAGAAGGGTCATCTGTCATATGCAGGTGCATCAAATAAAACAATATGGTGTTCTTCACACCAGTGAAAGAAGTTTATGCTCTTATGACGTTTCTCTTGGTTGCTGAATGAAAATTGGTTTCCACATGTGAGGAGTTTTTAATGACATACCAAAAGTTGCCTGCATGAAGAGGGTTTTTGGAATGTATTAAAGTGAATGCAGCTTGTATTTGTAGATTCTACAGAAGCTTGTAGCATTCAGGAGCACACACATATCACGTGAATACACCTTCGTAAACAGCAGTCCATGGGTCTACTAACCAATTCTATCTTTTGTGCATAAAGTCTGAGAAGTCCAAAAAGGCTGGAAATGCACCACCAACAACTCTTCTTCTTGAATTCTTGAAGAGTTCTTATGGAAGCTGCTCTGATATTCTCCTTCTAGAAGAAGACATGAATTTTAATGCACGAGCAGCTTCACTCTCGGTAAGTGCTTTTCACTTTTTCCATCATGATGTTTCTTCCCTCACTTTGAGGGGCATACTAAAGATATGCCCTTGAACTGTGTTCATCTTATAATAAATTTGGAATGAGATGGATTTTACATTTTAGACAGGAGGAAAGATGCTTCAAAAGCTTAACAGACCATTATCATTTGGTAGCGCTTAGCAGTATCAAAGAGATTATATACAATTCCCTTAAGGAAATTATCTGGCTACAACTGTGTTTTCTTTGGGAAAACCGTTTCTTTCTTCATAAACTTTATTAACGCCTAAAGTAGACCTTCTCAAGTTAAACTAGGCATATACTCCTAGTCATGCCACATCCTAGCAAGTCTTTCGGGGAAAATATGTAGGGTCCCTGACTTCATATTTTATTCCTTCATATTTGGACGACAGGAAGTGAGACAAAAAGAAGGCTATCTTGTCGTAGCAACTGATATCGCGGCCAGAGGTATCGACCTGCCTGAAACAACTCATATTTACAACTTCGATCTTCCAAGGAGTGCCGTGGATTACCTTCATCGAGCTGGAAGGACAGGTAGGAAGCCATTTTCGGACAAGAAATGTGTTGTCACCAGCATTATAGCATCTGAAGAGAGGTTGTGCTGAAGAGGTACGAGAATGAGCTGATGTTTGCCTGTGAAGAGCTCTTCTCAATTTGATGCCCATCTTGGCATTGTTTGGGACAAATTTTTTTTTTTTTTATAGTGCCTCTCTGCCTCATGTCTTGTACAGGAAACCTATGGTTACAGAAATAATAATTAGTCTTCATACGAATCCGAATTTATTTAGAGTTGAAATTTTCTTGTTCATGTTTGGTAAGGGGGGATGCTACATTAGCAGAACTCGCTCGCTCATTATCATAAAAGTTCCTGTTCTTATAGCAAGGAATGAGAAACATCTGGTATGTCATGTATAAGAGATTGAATATTCGTGCTACTTGGGCTCGTTTCGACAATTTTGTAGTTTGAAAAGACCCTCCTGTCTTAGCAGAATTCACGATCGGACTTCATGGCTTTCATATCTGCAACAATAGAAAGTACTACCCGCAAGCATCACGAGTTTGGGGGAATCCTTCTTTTTCTCCAGTACAGTCAATCAAAATGTGAATTCTGGATCCTCTCTTTTAAACTTTTCCTTTTGGGCTGATCTAGAGACAGAAATATCTGCCTGGGTCACTGCCTCACTCATCTCCTCGGACATATGAAATGTACGTGATGTCTGCTGGTCTAGTGAGCAATTCCATTGTCACGTCCGGAATCCGAAACATCCCCGATTTTGGGTCACGAAAAAGTTGAATTTTCCGCAAGATGATGTCTGATGGTCTAGTGAGCAATTCCATCATCACGTCCGGAATCGAAACATCCCCGATTTGGGTCATGAAAGAGTCGAATTTTCTACAAGATGATGTCTGATGGTCTAGTGAGCAATTCCATCATCATGTCTGGAATCCAAAACATCCCCGATTTTGGGTCACGAAAAGTCGAATTTTCCGCGAGACAAAGTGAAAAGCAAGTCCGAAACATCACGATTTTGGGTCACCAAAAGGTCGAATTTCCGTGAGGCAGAGTGAAAAGCGATTCACACATGTTTGCGCACTTTTGGGGATCGGTCCTATCATGAGCTAACCATCGTTTTTTTTTTTTTTGGTAAGATAAGAGATGTATTCACTAAACAAAGCACGAGTTACAAGCAAAACCAACAACACAAAAACACCATGCACATGAAGAGACACCGGAGGTGTCACAATGGGTGCAAGGGTGTGGATGGTGAGAAACGAAAAACCCTGAAAGAATAGGGGAAGCCAAACACGAGCCAAAAACAGAGATGAAAGAGATTGTACAAGAAGAGATGTCCCAACTACATTGCATCCTCTGGTTTCTAGGGCTGTCAACCACATGTTTAAACATTAGGGCTTGTCTCTAACCACTTTCTCGAGATGTTTTATTATAGCAGTCATGAAGTGAGGCTAATTACAGAAGAGGATGTGATTTCTCTCCATCCAAATCAAGTAGCACAATGCTTCGAAGGAGAAACGGGAGAAAATATGGTAAAAACTGTGGCCACCGATAAGTGACATAGCCTAGCATAGATTGTCCTTCTAGTCGCGATTATGTTAGGCCAAGTTGCATTTGGAGGCCCAAACAAAGCTAGAGCACCCGTAATGATACACCCCGAAGAAGAGGTGGTTAATAGAGTCCAGCCAGCGACCACAATAAGTACACATGCCTTCCATGATTCTATGATAATTAAGCAAGACAACCTGAGTTGGCAACCTGTTGAGCGTGATAGGCCATAGGTGGAAGGAGTGCCGAGGAGCGAAGACCCAAACCCAAATAAAGGAGTGCCATGGCACAATCAGACCTCTTTGCCGGATGTGGTTCCAAGCTGAGCGATGGAGAAAAACACCTGAGGGTCAACAGTCCAAGTAGAGCAATTCAGAGACTCGGGAACAAGAGGGGGAACCGCCTCAGTCCATGTTGCGAGGGAAGCCGCGACATGGGGAGGCTAGGCAGGTGTGGAGAGGAACTCGAAAGAGTGGCCTCACAAGAGATACCCGAGCTATAAATAGCTCTATCTGAGAAAAACTTGTAGAGGGGCTCTCTATGATGCCAGGAGTCAAACCAAAGGCGACGGCACAGCCATTCCCCACCCTCCATTGAAACAAACGCTGAAAATCTAAGCGGAGGTCAAGTAATTTCTTCCAAGCCCAGGAGCAAAATGTCGGTTTAGAGTCATTCTGTTTGAAGCCATTCTTAGTAATAATCTTGCACATTTCCAATGGACATTCACATTCCTAAAGAGGCAAAAGCGACTTAAAATGGACAATTAATTGCAGAATCCAAAAAACTCAAAAAATGAAATATGCATAAGTTCTCATCACAAACTCTACAGGTACCACTAATACTACAGTAATTCTATGCATCGTGTTATCCTAATCACGATTGAGAGTCAATCATAACCTGGAATCTTTTTCGTTCAAGTCAAAGGATGACAACTAACAAAGTATGGGATTAAGCAAATGATGATATGTCGGGGGTAAAAAGCTGTCGTCCAAGGGTTGGTCCTGAACTTGTCTCGGTGTTGTTGCCAATCCATGTCCATCGCGCAATATTCCCTTCTGAAGCCACAGAATCCTGAAGAATTCCCTTTGTTCCCTCCCAACTTATCAAGAAAGCGTTCTTACACTTAACACGCCCCCAATTATCGAATGTCTGTTGGTGGATTGGTTGGTGGTGATGGTCAGCAAGATTTGAAGTCCATCAGATGTCTTTGTTTGATTGTTCTCTTTTTGACTCTGGAAAAGGGGTTTCAAAAGTTTCAAAAATTGGGGCGACATGCAAGGGCGATGTGCATGCACGAAAAGATTGCTTAGCATCATGCAGATTGGAACACTCCTAAACTTTTTCTTTTATATTGTTGTGTATCTTCTTGACGTGAAGGACCAGGATTCTCGGATGCCAATCGATGAACATGATGAAAAGGAGAGGCTGCTTAAGGAGAAACCAGGGAATTCTAAAGGGTCCGAGGTGATGGTTTGGTGCGGCGATTGACCGAATTGGAGAGACAAACGCCGGTGTTCTGTTCATGAGCAGGATCGAAGTCGCTGGAAAATGTTCCTATGAAGTCGCTCAGGCTTGGTTCGAATGCCACAATGCTGTTTACACAAGGCACACTAACATGAGCTGGTGATGTAAAGAGGTGTGGCAACCAATGGCTTAAACCCATTTTTCAACTTAGGAGTAGATGATTTGGACGGAAAAAATGTGGGTCATGTTTTCCCCGTTCCCGGACGGAGACTAGTTCATCCGACCAATCTTCCGCTCGATAGATTACAAATAGTTAAGAACATCATCGGTTGGTAGTTTGCACACGAGTGACGTTTGTAACTCGTAGCACGTCGATTAGAGGCAGGATGAAGTTTAAGTATAGCCTAAAAGACGGAGGAAACTCTCTGCAATCACGCTTGTAATTGGTCTGTTATAAACATGAGCATTACGAATGAGCATCTTTATGAACTAGGGTTTTCCTCTATCTCCGTTTTTACTCCGGCCAGTCCTTTGATTTGTGGGTTGCAAAAATTGACGTCACCCGTAGTTGTATTCAGTTAAATTTGTACATGGGTTATGCCACTCGTAACCCCCAGATTAGAGATGTAGCGCTCGTAATCTGGGTGATGTTCATGTTTGTAACCCACTAATAAAAAAAAAGGTTGGTTGGATGAAATTTGCTCGACCTTTGGCTGAAATGGAGGGAAAATATAATATAAAAAAAAGTTGGAAAAATTGTCAACAATGTCCTAAACTTGTTCCATTTTTATCAACTCTAAATCTTTTAATTTTGCCAATTGAGTCATAAATTTCATGTTTGCTAATTAAGTCCATTCGATCAATTTTGACCAAAAATCATTGACGTAAATGTCGACCGTCTTATGTGACACAGTTGGCATTGGCGTGGACAATTTTAATAAGATTTTATAAATTTTAAATTTTTTATTCTTTACCTCTTTTTTTCTTTCTTTTCTTTTTTTTTCTTTTTTAGTTTAAAGGGTCGGCGGTCCCCATCAGTCTTGGGCAAGAGCTGCACCTACCGTTGCTGCGGTCAGAGAGGGCTCGTGGCGCCTAGTGAGGGCTGGAGAGCCCTTGCCAAATAGGGGTGAGCGGTTCCAGGTTCCATACAGGTTCTACCTGAAATCTGAAACCTACCCGTATATACAGGTTCCTCATTTTGTGGAACCTAGAACCTACCCTACATATCTTGGAACCTAGAACCTACCCTGTCACAGGTTCCAGGGTCGGTTCCAGGTTCCACCCAGGTTCCACATGTATTCTTAGTTGAACAATTACAGTGAATAATCACATTTAATGACCATCACCTACTGTTAAAATTCACTGACACAACTCATATTTAGAGACGAAAAATATGAAACATTAACAAAGTAAAAGTCTTAATGATAAAGTGATTCTGGATTACACACTCAGCATTGGATATTATGGAATAAGATAAGCAAAGATATATACCAATAATATCCAATTGCTGAGGGTCCAGGTCCAGTTTCACTTTATCATAAAGGTTTTACCTTGTTAATGTTTCCTATTTTTCGTCTCTAAATATGAGTTGAAACACCTGAATTTTAACAGTAGGTGATGGTTCATTAAATGTGGTTCTTCACTGTAATTGTTCAACCTAAGAACCATGCTCAACCTGGGTGCCAACCTGGAACCGACCCTGGACCCTGTGACAGGGTAGGTTCTAGGTTCCAATAGGTAGGGTAGGTTCTAGGTTCCACGAAATGAGGAACCTGTATATATGGGTAGGTTTCAGATTTCAGGTAGAACCTTGTATGGAACCTGGAACCGCTCACCCCTATTTGGCAAGGGCTCTCCAGCCCTCACTAGGCGCCACGAGCCCTCTCTGACCGCAGCAACGGTAGGTGCAGCTCTTGCCCAAGACTGATGGGGACCGCCGACCCTTTAAACTAAAAAAGAAAAAAAAAAAGAAAAGAAAGAAAAAAAAGAGGTAAAGAATAAAAAATTTAAAATTTATAAAATCTTATTAAAATTGTCACGCCAATGCCAGCTGTGTCACATAAGACGGTCGACATTTACGTCAATGATTTTGGATCAAAATTGATCGAATGGACTTAATTAGCGAAACATGAAAATTTATAACGACTTAATTGGCAAAATTAAAAGATTTAGAGTTGAAAAAATGAAACAAGTTTAGGACATTGTTGACAATTTTCCCAATTTTTTTTATATTATATTTCCCTCCATTTCAGCCAAAGGTCGAGCAAATTTCATCCAACCAACTTTTTTTTTTATTAGTGGGTTACAAACATGAACATCACCCAGATTTACGAGCGCTATATCTCCTAATCTGGGGTTACGAGTGGCATAACCCATGTACAAATTTAACTGAATACACTACGGGTGACGTCAATTTTTGCAACCCACAAATCAAAGGACTGGCCGGAGTAAAAACGGAGATAGAGGAAAACCCTAGTTCATAAAGATGCTCATTCGTAATGCTCATGTTTATAACAGACCAATTACAAGCGTGATTGCAGAGAGTTTCCTCCGTCTTTTAGGCTATACTTAAACTTCATCCCTGCCTCTATCGACATGCTACGAGTTACAAACGTCACTCGTGTGCAACTACCACACGATGATGTTCTTACTATTTGTAATCTATCGAGCGGAAGATTGGTCGGATGAACTAGCTCCGACCGGGAACGGGGAAAACATGACCCACATTTTTTTTCCGTCCAAATCATCTTACTCCTAAGTTGAAAAATGGTTTAAGCCATTGGTTGCCACACCTCTTTACATCACCAGCTCATGTTAGTGTGCCTTGTGTAAACAGCATTGTGGCATTCGAACCAAGCCTGAGCGACTTCATAGGAACATTTCCAGCGACTTCGATCCTGCTCATGAACAGAACACCGGCGTTTGTCTCTCCAATTCGGTCAATCGCCGCACCAAACATCACCTCGGACCCTTTAGAATTCCCTGGTTTCTCCTTAAGCAGCCTCTCCTTTTCATCGTGTTCATCGATTGGCATCCGAGAATCCTGGTCCTTCACGTCAAGAAGATACACAACAATATAAAAGAAAAAGTTTAGGAGTGATCAATCTGCATGATGCTACGCAATCTTTCGTGCATGCACATCGCCCCTTGCATGTCGCCCCAATTTTTGAAACTTTTGAAACCCTTTTCAGAGTCAAAAAGAGAACAATCAAACAAAGACATCTGATGGACTTCAAATCTTGCTGACCATCACCACCAACCAATCCACCAACAGACATTCGATAATTGGGGGCGTGTTAAGTGTAAGAACGCTTTCTTGATAAGTTGGGAGGGAACAAAGGGAATTCTTCAGGATTCTGTGGCTTCGGAAGGGAATATTGCGCGATGAACATGGATTGGCAACAACACCGAGACAAGTTCAGGACCACCCTTGGACGACAGCTTTTTACCCCCGACATATCATCATTTGCTTAATCCCATACTTTGTTAGTTGTCATCCTTTGACTTGAACGAAAAAGATTCCAGGTTATGATTGACTCTCAATCGTGATTAGGATAACACGATGCATAGAATTACTGTAGTATTAGTGGTACCTGTAGAGCTTGTGATGAGAACTTATGCATATTTCATTTTTCGAGTTTTTTGGATTCTGCAATTAATTGTCCATTTAAGTCGCTTTGCCTCTTTAGGAATGTGAATGTCCATTGGAAATGTGCAAGATTATTACTAAGAATGGCTTCAAACAGAATGACTCTAAACCGACATTTTGCTCCTGGGCTTCGAAGAAATTACTTGACCTCCGCTTAGATTTTCAGCGTTTGTTTCAATGGAGGGTGGGGAATGGCTGTGCCGTCGCCTTTGGTTTGACTCCTGGCATCATAGAGAGCCCCTCTACAAGTTTTTCTCAGATAGAGCTATTTATAGCTCGGTATCTCTTGTGAGGCCACTCTTCTCGAGTTCCTCTCCACACCTGCCTAGCTCCCCGTGTCGCGGCTTCCCTCGCAACATGGACTGAGGCGGTTCCCCTCTTGTTCCCGAGTCTCTGAATTGCTCTACTTGGACTGTTGATCCCTCAGGTTGTTTTCTCCATCGCCTCAGCTTGGAACCACATCCGGCAAAGAGGTCCGATTGTGCCATGGCACTCCTTTATTTGGGTTTGGGTCTTTGCTCCTCGGCACTCTTCCACCTATGGCTTATCACGCTCAACAGGTTGCCAATCAGGTTGTCTTGCTTAATTATCATAGAATCATGGAAGGCATGTGTACTTATTGTGGTCGCTGGTTGGACTCTATTAACCACCTCTTCTTCGGGGTGTATCATTACGGGTGCTCTAGCTTTGTTTTGGGCCTCCAAATGCAACTTGGCCTAACATAATCGCGACTAGAAGGACAATCTATGCTAGGCTATGTCACTTATCGGTTTGCCACAGTTTTTACCATATTTTCTCCCGTTTCTCCTCGAAGCATTGTGCTACTTGATTTGGATGGAGAGAAATCACATCCTCTTCTGTAATTAGCCTCACTTCATGACTGTTATAATAAAACATCTCGAGAAAGTGGTTAGAGACAAAGCCCTAATGTTTAAACATGTGGTTGACAACCCTAGAAACCAGAGGATGCAATGTAGTTGGGACATCTCTTCTTGTACAATCTCTTTTGTCTCTGTTTTTGCTGCGTGTTTGGCTTCCCCTATTCTTTGGGTTTTTCGTTTCTCACCATCCACACCCTTGCACCCATTGTGACACCTCCTGGTGTCTCTTCATGTGCATGGTGTTTTTGTGTGGTTGGTTTTGCTTGTAACTCGTGCTTTGTTTAGTGAATACATCTCTTACCTTAAAAAAAAAAAACCGATGGTTAGCTCATGATAGGACCGACCCCAAAAGTGCGCAAACATGTGTGAATCGCTTTTCACTCTGCCTCATGGAAAATTCAACCTTTTGGTGACCCAAAATCGTGATGTTTCGGACTTGCTTTTCACTTTGTCTCGCGGAAAATTCGACTTTTCGTGACCCAAATCGGGGATGTTTCGGATTCCAGACATGATGATGGAATTGCTCACTAGACCATCAGACATCATCTTGTAGAAAATTCGACTCTTTCATGACCCAAATCGGGGTGTTTCGATTCCGGACGTGATGATGGAATTGCTCACTAGACCATCAGACATCATCTTGCGGAAAATTCAACTTTTTCATGACCCAAAATCGGGATGTTTCGGATTCCGGACGTGACAATGGAATTGCTCACTAGACCAGCAGACATCATGTACATTTCATATGTCCGAGGAGATGAGTGAGGCAGTGACCACGCAGATATTTCTGTCTCTAGATCAGCCCAAAAGGAAAGTTCAAAAGAGAGGATCCAGAATTCACATTTTGATTGACTGTACTGGAGAAAAGAAGGATTCCCCCAAACTCGTGATGCTTGCTGGTAGCACTTTCTATTGTTGCAGATATGAAAGCCATGAAGTCCGATCGTGAATTCTGCTAAGACAGGAGGGTCTTTCAAACTACAAAATTGTCGAAACGAGCCCAAGTAGCACGAATATTCAATCTCTTATACATGACATACCAGATGTTTCTCATTCCTTGCTATAAGAACAGGAACTTTTATGATAATGAGCGAGCGAGTTCTGCTAATGTAGCATCCCCCCTTACCAAACATGAACAAGAAAATTTCAACTCTAAATAAATTCGGATTCGTATGAAGACTAATTATTATTTCTGTAACCATAGGTTTCCTGTACAAGACATGAGGCAGAGAGGCACTATAAAAAAAAAAAAAATTTGTCCCAAACAATGCCAAGATGGGCATCAAATTGAGGAGAAGAGCTCTTCACAGGCAAACATCAGCTCATTCTCGTACCTCTTCAGCACAACCTCTCTTCAGATGCTATAATGCTGGTGACAACACATTTCTTGTCCGAAAATGGCTTCCTACCTGTCCTTCCAGCTCGATGAAGGTAATCCACGGCACTCCTTGGAAGATCGAAGTTGTAAATATGAGTTGTTTCAGGCAGGTCGATACCTCTGGCCGCGATATCAGTTGCTACGACAAGATAGCCTTCTTTTTGTCTCACTTCCTGTCGTCCAAATATGAAGGAATAAAATATGAAGTCAGGGACCCTACATATTTTCCCCGAAAGACTTGCTAGGATGTGGCATGACTAGGAGTATATGCCTAGTTTAACTTGAGAAGGTCTACTTTAGGCGTTAATAAAGTTTATGAAGAAAGAAACGGTTTTCCCAAAGAAAACACAGTTGTAGCCAGATAATTTCCTTAAGGGAAATTGTATATAATCTCTTGATACTGCTAAGCGCTACCAAATGATAATGGTCTGTTAAGCTTTTGCAGCATCTTCCTCCTGTCTAAATGAAGCTGTCCTCAGAGATTAAATGTAAAATCCATCTCATTCCAAATTTATTATAAGATGAACACAGTTCAAGGGCATATCTTTAGTATGCCCCTCAAAGTGAGGGAAGAAAATCATGATGGAAAAAGTGAAAAGCACTTACCGAGAGTGAAGCTGCTCGTGCATAAAATTCATGTCTTCTTCTAGAAGGAGAATATTAGAGCAGCTTCCATAAGAACTCTTCAACAATTCAAGTAGAAGAGTTGTTGGTGGTGCATTTCCAGCCTTTT
>JAGVVM010001870.1:0-20000 GCA_019149425.1 Psidium friedrichsthalianum
AAAGCTGGCCTTGAAGACCTCAGGTATGTCGGCCACATTTTACCTGGTCCTCTGGCTCTGGTGTATCTCGGAAACAACGGAAAATAGATCGGGCGCTAATCAATGTGCAGTGGACTGAGGAATTCTCTTATTCGGAGGCAAATTTTTTGGCTCCTGGAGTTTCTGATCACTCCCCTATTGTGATTCGCCTTGCGGCCTCTGGTATTAGGAAGAAGCCCTTCAAATACTTCAGCTTCTGGTCAACCCACCCCTCTTTCAAGACGGTGGTCTCCCAGGTCTGGAGTTCGCATATTGATGGTTATCCCATGTATGTTCTGTGCAGGAAACTCAACCTTCTAAAGGCACGCCTGAAGCTGCTGAACAGGGAAGCTTTCTCTGATATTTCTGCTCGCACGACCAAAGCTAGGAATGATCTTACTGCTGTCCAAGATGCTCTCGAATTGGACCCTGCAAATGGAGAACTTGCTGACCGAGAGAAGGCTATGCTCCAGAATTTCTCTAATCTAAGGCTATGTGAAGAGGCCTTTTATGCGCAGAAATCAAGAATTAAGTGGTTGAAAGAGGGAGACCTCAATACCAAATTTTTCCATTGCTCCGTTAACAAGAGGAACCTCCAAAATAGGATCCTCTCGATCATGGACAACTCTGGTATTCTGCTTACTGATCCACACCAGATAAGTAATCACATTGTCTCCTTTTATGAAAACTTGCTTGCTGCTCAGCCAGTTGCTGATCTGCCTTCAGTCCAGGAACTCGGTTCTGCCATTTCTAGACCGCTGGATCCAAGTCAGATAGCTTTTCTTTCAAGGCCTGTGACAGATGGTGAGATCCATTCCACGGTTTTCTCTCTTCCAAAAGGTAAAGCTCCTGGTCCGGATGGTTTCTCGGCTGAATTCTTTCAGAAATCTTGGGATATTGTCGGCCCCTCGTCTCTCTTGCGATCAAAGATTTTTTCTCTTCTGGTTGCCTTTTGAAGGAGGTTAACAACACCATTCTGACCCTGGTCCCTAAGGTGCCGAATGCCTCTTCTCTCAATGATTTCAGGCCTATTGCTTGTTGCAACACTACCTATAAATGCATTACTAAGATCATTGCAAATAGGTTGGCAAGTGTCCTGCGGTCGATTATTAGCTTACCTCAATCGGCGTTCATTAAGGGCCGCCGTATCAGTGACAACATTCTGCTTGCCCAGGAATTATTCTGTGGTTTCCACCATGAACCATACCTCCCTAAGTGCGCCATTAAGGTCGACTTCCACAAGGCATATGATTCGGTGAATTGGGAATTTCTTGAAAGGGTACTCCTCGCGTTCGGTATCCCTAGTCACATGACGGGCCTCATTATGACTTGTGTCCGCTCTCCGAAGTTCTCGGTGGCGGTTAATGGGGAACTCAATGGTTTTTTCCCGAGCGGTAGAGGCATCAGGCAAGGAGACCCAATGTCCCCCTATCTATTTACTCTTGTTATGGAGATTTTCTCTGGAATTCTTGATACCCAAACGAGGTTGCCTGACTTTAGATTTTTCTGGCGATGTAAAGCCTCGCGCTTATCACACCTATTCTTCGCGGATGACGTCTTATTATTTTCTGAAGCAAACCTTGCTGCTGTTGGGATTTTAAATCTGGAATTGACAGGTTTTCTACTTGGTCCGGGCTGAAACCGAACTTGGGCAAGAGTGAAGTCTTCATTTCTGGTGGTTCGGCTGCCAACAAGGAAGACATTCTGAACTTGCTGGGTTTTGTTGAAGGAAACCTCCCCTTCCGCTACTTGGGAGTGCCTGTTATCGCAACTAGACTGACCAAGACGGATTGCACATCTCTCATCAATGCTATAACCGAGAGAGCACAATCTTGGTGCCATCGCTTCTTATCCTTTGCTGCTAGACTTCAACTCATCAAGTCAGTATTACACTCCATCCAAGTTTATTGGGCAAGTGTCTTTATCCTACCGAAGGCGGTTCTTTTATCCATTGAGCGCATCCTACGCCAATTCCTCTGGAAGGGTCCAGGCTTGGGCATAGGTGGAGCAAAAGTACCCTGGACGGATGTCTGTAGGCCTAAAGAGGAAGGAGGACTAGGTCTTAGAAAGCTGGAGGATTGTAACAAAGCTGCCATGATGAAGCATATATGGATCCTATTCTCAGACAAGGAATCCCTATGGTGCAAATGGATCCACTCAACCTTCCTAAAGCTCAAAAACTTTTGGGTCGTCCGTAAGCCCACATCCTGCTCATGGGCCTGGAAGAAAATCCTTGACCTTCGACCGTATGTGGACAGGCGGTTCAAATGGAGCATAGGGAATGGCGAATCGGTCTCATTCTGGTTTGACAACTGGCATAGGCAAGGTCCGCTCTATAAACTCTTCTCCGATAGAGAGATCTATAACTCTGGAGTATCCCGCGATGCCTTGGTAAAAGAGGCCGCCACAGGGCCTCTCGGCTCCTCCCTTCAAGGTGCGGTTGCTAGCCCAGATTGGCCCCCTGTTCTGGTACCCGAGAAGGCTGATAGTTGGGGATGGGTCGGCCACCACTCTGGCGTATTCACGGTGGCTGCTGCCTGGGACTCCATCCGCCACCGGGGATTGCAAATGCCTTGGCATTCCTTTGTTTGGAACAGGGATATTGTCCCTCGCCACGCTTTCCTGCTGTGGATTATCTCCCTCAACAGGTTACCAACGCAGACTATGCTACTCGCGTATAGAAGGATTGAGGAAGGGTCTTGTGCGTTCTGTCACTTAAGACCGGATTCTATTCAACACCTTTACTTTGGCTGCCCTATTACTGCTGATCTGGTGCGCTTCTGGGCCTCCAGAAACAGCCTTGTTTGGACCAACCGCGGTTGGTTGGATAACCTTAGGTGGGCAGCCATGGCTTTTGGGGGACGTCCATTCCACCAGAGAATCGCTCGATTCTCCTTTGCTGCCCTTTGTCACCTCATTTGGAAGGAAAGGAACGACATACTCTTCCGGGATCGTCCTCTTTGATTATATCTATGAAGAAACAATTAGTGAAAGCGGTGAAGGATAAAGCCATCTCAATTAAACCGATTGATGATACACCGCGTAATAGAAGGGTGCAACGCAACTGGGAATTACCGCCTAGTATTTTTGAATAGCATGGCTGTCTCTGGCTTGGATTTTCTTGTTAGTGTTGGTTTGGGCTTCTGGTTGTTGCTGGTTCATTGGTTGGGTCTGCTGGTGTTACAATGGAGCCTTTGCTCTCTGCTGTCAACTCTCTCACATTTTACGTCCTGTTTTCTATGGTGTCTGCCTGTTTTCTGGCCTCTGGAATGTTCCTGGTGGCTGGTGGTGCCTTTGTTGCTGCTATTCTGACCACTCTTCGCTGCCCCTGCGCTCCTTGGAGGGGCTGCTTGCTATGCTGCTGCTGTCTCTCCTTTCTCTGCGGTCTCCTGATTACTGGTTGCTGTTTTGTTGCACCCCTCGTGGACCCTGTTTTGTTCTGAACCATTGCTGGTTGCTGCCCTGCGTCTTTGCTGTGGTTGGTTGTTCTAGCTGTGCTAAGAACTCACGCTGCGCTGTAGGGCCTGGTTGTGGTTGGGGGTCTCCAGACTGCAAGGCTGCTGCCTTGGGGCTTCGTGTTCTGTTTTTTTTTTGTGCTCCCCTGATCCAGTGGTGTTTGCTGGCGTCTTGGTTACTGCTGCTGCTGTATATGCTATACTGCTGGTGCCTCTGTGGCTCTCCTTCTGGTTCTCAACTCTGCTGCGAGGGACTACTCCCCTTTGCTGCAGCCTCTGGGAGCTGTTTTCTCCTTCGCTTGACGTATGCCGTGGTGGTCTTTGGTATAGGTTGGCTGCTGGTCTTGTCCCTAGCTAATCATGGATGGAATTGGATATGAAGTCACTTTGTTCATGTGCAATGCCTTCAGATCTGTCCACTTCAAGCTGCTGCTGTTATAAGCTGCCATAAGGAACTCTGCCCTGCTAGATCTTTTCGATGGTGCTGATTTCGGCTGGTCCCCTTTTGGTCTCTCTGTTGGTTGCTGGTGTATTCTTGCAGGTTCACCTTAGAGCTGCAGGGTCTTATCTCCCTGGAGCTGAGGATTCTAGCCCTAGTGTCTTCATACTGATGTCTCGCTGCTGCTGGATGCTGTTCTGGAAATGCACTTCCCGGGAGCTGTGGACTCTGATTCTCGTGTTCTGCCGCTGCTGTTTTGCTGTGTTACCTCTCCCTTGGTCTCTCTGGTGGTTGACGCTTGCACTCCTTGCTGCTGACTCCGGAGTGCAGAGGAGATCCTTTGCTGCTCCAACATTGCTGTCTCTCCTCCTCAGCTTCTATGCACATCTACGGGTTGCTGGCTGGAGCGCAACTCAACTTTCTGGATTTACGTCTCCTTGAACCTGTTGGAGCCCGTGAAACCCTTTGGCCGGTGTATGCTGGCTGGGTTGTCGTTCGCTTGGTTGGAGCTTAGGTTGCTGCTGTTTCCTTGCTCTTTGCTTGTGTCTCGGCCCCTCTTGGCCTTGTTGTATCTCGCTTATTTCCCTGTCCGGGTTTGTCGCTTTGTCGTCTGTATTTTGCCTAATCAAACACCCTTGCACCCTCGGTAACATCTTTGTGTAACCTTGGGTACGAGGTTCTGTGTTTGGTTTCTTTTGTATCTGCGTTTTGATTAGCTTTTATATATCTTACCTTACCAAAAAAAAAAAACAACTACGAAAGCAATATAGCTCTTCATTCGTGCCTCGGGTTACTATAGCTCTCGGCTACTGTAGCACTTGAAGCTCTCTGGTTTTTCGTGTAGCTCTCTTGGCTGTCCCGACGGGTCCTCGGCGGTGAGCACTTTCTCCACCGGTGATTCGACCTAATTTGCGCATCAGGAAGTCGCATCTTCCTTCTCTGCATCTGACTCGGCTGCATTCCATCGTCGTGAACCTTGAGGTCGCGGATGGCAGATTTGGGATAGAACGCTATGGCGACAACCCATGAAGCCTCATCCTCTCGGTCGGCCCCGGCGGTCGCGGGGAAGAGCAAACAAGTCCACATGGCCCCGCTAGGCCCTATCGGTGGCCGCGCCAACCCCCTAGGGCTCCGTCGAATCGGGTGGAATCCGCTCAACTGAGAGGAAGAATGGACCGCCGCGTGTTTCTCCGGCCAATAGACCGACACATCCTCGGCAAAGCCAGAGTAGAGGGAGATCCAGAGCCGACGGCCTAGGCGTCGCAGAACCCCAGCCAGTCGCGTTGATCGACAGATCGAGTCAGGCTCATCCCAACGCAAGGAGGATGCCCATTTTGTGCTCGACAAAATGCCTGAGCCATCTGTTGCTAACCCTGATATAGCAGGTCCCCATGCCACTCAAGGAGTATGCAGGGATCGCCCCAATGATGTACCTAGAGTCCAGCAGCTGAATGTGCAACGCTCCAACGATACATCTGCAATCCAGCAGCTGAATGTACAAGGCTCCAATGATGCGCCTGGAATTCAGCAGCCGTATGTGCAATGTTCATAGGCCTCCATCGCCAAATCGGCAGAGAAAGGTTATGCCTTATCTTACATCCCCCCAGTTAGAGTTAATGGTACTTGTGCCATCCAAGTTCCTGATGCAATTCTAGATTCGTGTGACCCCAAATGGAAATCATGCTTAGTCGGGTATTATGTTGGCAGGAGATTGCCATATAAACTAACTGAGAATGTTGTTAGAACTCTTTGGGGGAATCAGGTTACTGAAATCGTAGCAAATGCTGATGGTTTCTATTTTTTTCATGTCCCGAATGATGATTTTCGGCGAAGGATCCTAGATAGCGGGCATATTACGGTTGCTAGAACACCCTTGATTCTACAGCAGTGGCACCCGAGATTGGTCTTGAGGAGAGACCGTCATGTATCCCTTCCTGTATGGATTAAGCTTAGGGGCATCCCCAACTCCATGTGGTCTGCCTCTGGAATCAGCTTGATTGCTAGTGATGTGGGAAAGCCCTTACATGTCGACCTGCCAACTGAAAGGGCGAGGAGAATCGCGTTTGCTCGTGTCTGTGTTGAGATCAGGGCGGACCAGGAACTGACTGATGCTGTTCTTATTCAGCTAAATGAAGACACAGACCCATGTGAAATCTCTATTGAATATGAATGGAGACCAATCTCCTGCAGCAAGTGTGGCATATTTGGGCATAAATGCCCGGAACAGGCTCCAATGCCTGACACTATCGGGAACCGTTCCCAACTCCAGCCCTCTGAAGCATGGATCAGAGTGGACAAGAGGAGAGGTAAGCAAGCTGAGCCCTCCCAGGGTGCCACCTTGAGGAAGGATGATGGTATTGCAGTGCAAGGGACACCGACACCCCCTAAGCAGACTCCTGCAGCCCCCTTAGCTTCATTTACCCCTCACTCCTCCTCTGCTCAAGCCATTCACGGGTTACTTCATCTTCTGCCTCTCAACAAGACTTGCTTTTTGTCGGTTATTTATGCGGATCACACCTTTATTGCCAGGCGTCCCTTGTGGAATGACCTCATTAATCTGAATGAAGGTCGGGATTCCCCCTGGATAGTGATTGGGGACTTCAACGCCATTAAGGAACCTTCTGATCGCATAGGTAGCTCCAATGCATGGCTTCCAAGCTTTGATGAACTGAGCCAGTGCCTCTCCCAGGCTGGTCTGGAGGATCTTAGGTATATAGGCCATCGATATACCTGGTCTACTGGAACTGGTGCTGCTCGGAAACAGAGAAAAATCGATCGTGCTGTGATTAACTCAAGCTGGACTGAGGAATTCTCCTTTTCTGAGGCCAACTTTCTGGCTCCAGGAGTGTCTGACCACTCCCCTATTCTGATACGTATTGCCCCCCTGGGCATGAGGAAGAAACCTTTCAAGTTCTTCAATTACTGGACGTCACATCCCTCCTTCCAGCCGATTGTGTCTTAGGTTTGGAATTCCAGACTTAATGGTACACCTATGTTTGTGTTATGCAGGAGACTCAAGTTGCTGAAGGCCCGATTGAAACTTCTAAACAGAGAAGCCTTCCATGACATATCCTTTCGCACAGCTAAAGCTAGAGAGGAACTTAATGCTGTCCAAGATGCACTGGTGCTGGATCCGGGGAATGCCGAGCTTGCTGCCAGTGAAAAAACTATGCTCCAGGATTGTTCTAAACTAAGGCTGTGTGAGGAAGGTTTCTATACCCCAGAAATCCAGAATCAAATGGCTGCAAGAGGGAGACCTAAACATTAAATTCTTCTACTGCTCTGTCAACAAAAGGAACCTGCAAAACAGGATCCTCTCCATCACAGATACCTCGGGTAATCTCATTTCTGATATGCAGCAGGTCCAAGGCACCATCTGCTGATATACCCTCAATCCAAGAAGTCAGGTCCATGATTGCTCATCCCCTGGACTCCTCTCAGATTCAGTTTCTGGCTAGGCCGGTGACAGATGCGGAGATCCATGCTACGGTCTTTTCACTCCCCAAAGGCAAGGCTCCAGGTCCGGATGGATTCTCCGCTGAATTCTTTCAAAAGTCTTAGGACATAGTCGGCCCCTCGGTTTCCTTGGCGGTTAAAGATTTTTTCTCATCGGGCTGCCTACTCAAGGAGATTAACAATACCATTCTAACGCTGGTCCCAAAGGTGCCAAATGCTACTAACCTCAATGATTTCAGACCAATAGCCTGTTGCAACACTACTTATAAATGCATCACCAAGATCATAGCGAATCGTCTGGCGAGTGTTCTTCGTTCAATCATTAGCTCCCCTCAATCAGCATTCATCAAGGGGCACCGGATCAGCGATAATATCCTTTTGGCTCAGGAATTATTCTGCGGTTTCCACCACGATACCTATCTCCCAAAATGTGCGGTTAAGGTGGATTTTCATAAGGCTTACGACTCGGTGAATTGGGACTTCTTGGAACGTGTCCTTCTAGCATTCGGCATCCCTACACACTTAACTGGACTCATAATGTCTTGTGTTCGAACTCCAAAGTTCTCGGTCGCTGTTAATGGTGAACTCGTGGGCTTCTTCTCGGGTGGCAGGGGCATACGACAAGGGGATCCGATGTCCCCGTATCTATTCACTTTGATCATGGAGGTATTCTCTGGCATCCTCGAGGCTCAAACGAGAATGCCGGCCTTCAAATTTTTCTGGCGATGCAAAGCATCGCGCTTATCTTACCTTTTCTTTGCGGATGACGTCTTATTGTTTTCTGAAGCTGATCTGGCTGCCGTTGATTTATTGAAAGCTGGAATTGACAGGTTTTCCCAATGGTCTGGGCTGAAACCGAATATGGAGAAAAGCGAAGCATTCATATCAGGAGGTACTCTTGCCAACAAGACAGGCATTCTGGAATTGCTTGGATTTACTAAAGGTAATCTCCCCTTCCACTATTTGGGAGTGCCTGTCATTGCATCTAGACTGACCTGGGCTGACTGTACATCGCTCATAAACGCCATCACCGAGAGGGCACAGTCCTGGTGTAACCGGCTCTTATCCTTTGCTGCAAGACTTCAACTGATCAAATCGGTTCTCTATGCTATCCAAACATACTGGGCCAGTATTTTTATGCTACCGAAGGCGGTACTCCTTTCCATAAAGCGTATACTCCGCCAATTCCTCTGGAAGGGCCCTCGGTTGGGGATGGGGGGGGCAAAAGTCCCCTGGGATGATGTATGTAGGCCGAGAGAGGAGGGTGGTCTTGGGCTTAGGAAGTTGGAGGACTGCAACAGAGCGGCGATGATGAAGCATATATGGATCCTCTTCTCGGACAAAGAATCCCTCTGGTGTAAATGGGTCCACTCGACATTCCTTAAACTGAGGAATTTTTGGGTCGCACGCAAGCCTACATTTTGCTCTTGGGCCTGGAAGAAAATACATGATCTCCGACCCTATGTTGAGATGCGGTTTAAGTGGAGCATAAGTAAGGGCGAAGCTGTCTCATTCTGGTTCGATAATTGGCATAGCCAGGGCCCGCTATATAAGTTAGTCTCGGATAGGGATATATACAGGTCTGGGATACCTCGTGAAGCTTCGGTTAAAGAGGCAATCTCTCTCCCCCTTGGCCCTGCCCTTCAGGAAATTACTGCTGCACCGAATTGGCCCCCTATTTTGTTACCCGAGAAAGCTGATAGGTGGAGTTGGGGACATCATCACTCGGGGTTATTCTCTGTGGCTGGGGCTTGGGATTCCATCCGGCAAAGGGGACCTAAAGTGCCTTGGCACACATTTGTCTGGGATCGGGATATTGTCCCTCGGCATGCTTTTTTACTATGGATAATATCGCTGAACAGGTTGCCCACTTAGACCTTGCTTCTTGCCTACCGAAGAATTGAGGAAGGGGCATGTGCATTCTGTCATCTCAGACCTGATTCAATTGAACACCTGTATTTTGGATGCTCAATGACAGCAGACCTGGTCCGCTTCTGGGCAACTAGGAATGGCTTAGTTTGGAACAACCGTGGATGGCTGGACAGCTTAAAATGGGCAGCCAAGGTCTTCGGCGGACGATCCTTTCATCAAAGAATAGCTCGGTTCTCCTTCGAGGCACTTTGCCATCTCATTTGGAAGGAACGGAATGATATACTCTTCCGGGATAGACCGGTGTTAATGATGTCTATGAAGAAACACCTGCTGAAAGCGGTGAAGGACAAAGCACTCTCAATCAAACAATTGACGACAATCCACGTAACAGACGGGTTCAACGTAATTGGGAACTTCCACCTAATATCTTTGAATAGCAAGGCTGGTATAGGTCTGGAATCTGTTCCTCTCCTGCGTGACTGGATGAATTGGCTTCTTGCCATGACTTCGATGCAACAGATTTACAGGTGCTGGAACGCTGGTTGGAGTTTGTTCTCTGGTTCCCTCCCGATGCTGCGAGTTGTGGCTATCTCTCTTGCGGCTGAGGCCTCTATGGCATACACCTGGTTGACTCCTGCTGTTTGGAAAAACTGTCTGGATTTGTGCTACCTTGGAACCCCTGACTTTGCTACACGATCCTTGGGGAATACAGAGATTTTCCTCTGGGCGATACTACCTTAGTCCTCACCACTGCTGGCCTGGACACCTGGAGGTTCTGTACTGGAAGCCCATATTCTACCACATACCAACTCTTGCTGAAATAGCCAAGGGTGCGTCCTGTGGTTTTTGCCCCTGCGAGGTTCTTGGAGATGAGTATCAACCATGGACTGGACCGACTGGGATCTATATGCTGTATCTTGCTATGCTTTTAAGTGGAAGGCTGCTGGCAGGGATTCTTCTGTGCCGAAGCTCTTTCCGTGCTACTTGTTCTTATCTCTTGGCGGGTGAGTACTGGGGAAGGCTACTCTGTTGCTGGTTCCCCTTGACAGTTCTGCCACTTGGGTAAGACCAGATCAGCACTCCTTAATCCTTGACGTCAACTTGGTGCTGGTTGGAAGTTGCTCGTCCTGCGCTCTACCCTTCCCCTTGTTGGGATCCTGGAGGAGCCCGATGGTCCCGGTCCTGGCTGCTGTCCAGTATGGTTGCTGGTTTCTGGGATCTGCGGACGCCCTTTCTACCTAGCTTATCATGGGTGGAATTGCTTGCGGATTGCTGCTCATAAAGAGATCCTACTCTCCTTGCAGGATCTTCTTCCTTCCATTCCTTCGCTTCTGCTGCCTTTGGGTGTTGCTGCTGGTTCTTTTCTTGCCTGCTGCCCATGTGTTTCTGCGGTGGATGCTTGGCTTGGGAGTCTAGTGCCTGTTCTGTTCTCTTCTTTTTAGGCCGTCTTGTTTGGCCTTCTTGCTGTCTTTTTGTTCCTGGCTTTGCCCGGCCTGTGGGCTCGTCTTTGCTGGCTCTTCTTTGTCTTGGCCCTACACCCCTGCACCCTTGGCGACAGTCCTTGTAACCTTGGGTACGGGGTTTTGTGTATGGCCTTCTTTTCTTTTGCGTGTTTGTTTTTCTTTATCTTGCTTGCTTTGCCCATTATTCCAACTGCGAAAGTATTTGGAGTCTTGGTTGTTGCTGCTGCTATTTTTGCTGCTGCTGCTGCTTCTGCTGCCTCTAGGGCTCTTCCTCTGGCTCTTGTCTCTGCTGCGTCGGTGTTCTCCTTTTGATGCACGTTCTGGGAGCTGTATTGTCCTCCGCTGATCCCTTGCTACTGCTTTTCTGGTCTGGCTGCTGTTTGTCTGCTGGATGTTATTCCTGTTGCCGATTTGCATCTGATCCTACTCACGCTGCGAAGAGTTGCTTGTTGCTGGATCGGGAACCTTTCCTCTGCTGCTCCGTCTCCTCTGGTCCTGTCTACCTGCACTGTTTGGCTTCTGCATTCCATCCTTCATTGCTGAGCTGCTGGTGTTGCTCTTGCTCTGGCCCTCCGCAATGCTGCTTGTAGCCGTCTTCCATTGCTTCTGGAAGGGAAGACCTATTAGCTTGACTGCTGCGGTCAAGTCTTCATCACCGCTGCGACTCTCTTCCGAGTGCTGCTAGTTGCTGTTTCCCCTGGTGTCTGGTTCTCCCTGAACCTGCTGGTGCCCATCAAGACCCTTGCCCGAAGCTTGTTGGCTGCAGCTACTGTAGGCATCGTTCGAGCTTCTGTTGCTGCTGGTTTTTGTGTGTCTTTTGTCTTGTGTTCTCGGCCCCTGTGTTTGTGGCCTGCTTGTGTCCTTTCGGTTGTATCTCTTGTTGGGCCCGTGGCCCTTTGGGTCTGTTTTTTTGTCTAGCCTAACACCCTTGCACCCTCGGGGACATCGTAGTGTAACCCTGGGTACGAGGTTTTGTGTTTGGTTTTTTGTATCTGCGTAATGTTTAGCTATTATATTCTTACCTTACCCAAAAAAAAAACAACTGCGAAAGCATTAGCTCTTCATTCGCGCCTCAGGTTACTGTAGCTCACGGCTACTGTAGCTTCAGAGACTCTCTGGTTTTCATTCGACTCTCTTGGCTGTCCCGACGGTATCTCCGGCGTAATAGACCTTCTCCACCGGTGATTCGGTTTAATTCTCGCATTAGGAGGTCGCATTCCTTCCCTGCATCTGGGTCGCTGGATTCCATCGCCGTGAACTTTGACGTCGCTGATGGCAGATCTAGGTTAGATCGTTATGGCGTCGACCCACGAAGCCTCATCATCTCGGCCGGCCCCGGCGGCTGCAGGGAAGAGCAAACAAGTACATATGGCCCCCCATAGCCCTATCGATGGCCATTCCAACCCCTCCAGGGTTCGTTTGAATCGGCCGGACCTTCTTCAGCCTGAGAGGAAGAATGGAGCGCCGCGTGTTTCTCCGGCCAATAGACCGAGCCATCCTCTGCAAAGCCAGAGCAGAGGGAGATCTAGAGTTCGACGGCCCAGGCGTCGCAGAACCCCAGCCAGTCACTTTGATCTACAATCCAAGTCGAGCTTACCCCAACCCATTGCGGATGCCCCTATTGTGCTCGACAAAATGCCCGAGCCTCTGTTGCTAGCCCGGATATAGCAAGTCCCCTCGCCACTCAAGGAGCAAGCAAGGATCGCTCCAACAATGCTCCTAGAGTCCAGCAGCCGATTGTGCAACGCTCCAACGAGGCACCAGGAACCCAGCAACCGAATGTGCAACGTTCTTGGGCTTCCATAGCCAAATCGGCGGAGAAAGGTTATGCCTTATCATACATCCCCCCGATTAGAGTTAATGGTACTCGTGCCATCAAAGTTCCTGATGCAATTCTGAATTCATGTGACCCCAAATGGAAATCATGCCTAGTCGGGTATTACGTTGGCAGGAGATTGCCATATAAACTAACTGAAAATGTTGTTAGAACTCTTTGGGGTAACCAGGTTACTGAAATCGTAGCTAATGCTGATGGTTTCTATCTTTTTCATGTCCCGGATGATGAATTTCGGCGAAGGATCCTAGATAGTGGGCATGTTACGGTTGCTAGAACACCCTTGATTCTACAGTAGTGGCACCCGAGATTGGTCTTGAGGAGAGACTGTCATGAATCCCTTCCGGTATGGGTTAAGCTTAGGGGCATCCCCAACTCCATGTGGTCTGCCTCTGGAATTAGCCTGATTGCTAGTGATGTGGGAAAGCCCTTACATGTCGATCTGCCAACAGAAAGGGCGAGGAGAATCGCGTTTGCTCGCGTCTGTGTTGAGATCAGGGCAAACCAGGAGCTGACTGATGTTGTCCTTATTCAGTTAAATGAAGACACAGAGCCATGTGAAATCTCTGTTGAATACGAATGGAGACCAATCTCCTGCAGCAAGTGTGGTATATTTGGGCACAAATGCCAGGAACAGGCTCCAATGCCTGACATCAACGGGAACTCATCCCAACCCCGGACCTCTGGAGCATGGACTAGAGGGGACAAGAGGAGAGGTAAACATGCGGCTGAGCTCCCCCAGGATGCCGACTTGAGGAAGGATGATTGTATTGCAGTGGAAGAGACAACGCCAGCCCCTAAGCAGACCCCTGTAGACCCCTCGAAGGTTGCTCACCTGCGCAGCCCCAGGGGACAGTGGTTGGACTCGCTGCAATTGTGGATCCTGTAGACTCCTCATCTTCTTCATCAGATACTGGGGAAGATAATATGCAAACTGCTAGCGAGACTGATAGCAATGACGAACTCCCATCCCCCACCCCTCCGAATACCAGACGCAGATTAGCTTTGCAGCAAGCTTCTGAAACAGATACCTCTAATGTCCATACTTATAATGCTGCTGTTGTGAGTTCTCTGGAATATGTTCCCAGCAGTATCCCAGAGTCTTGTTCCCCCCCGAGAGTCACCGAGCCCCCTAAATCCTCTAACAAGAGGAAGGGCTGGAGAAACGTTAATCCCTTTTGGCTGTTATGTTTTTTGGAGTATGGAACAACAGGGGTCTCATGAACCCCCTTAAGCAGGCGGAAATCCGTAACTTTGTGCGCACTTACTCTCTTTGCTGCATTGGTATTTTGGAGAATAAAGTTCCTGAAGCCCTTTTTGGTAGTTTATCTGCCAAGCTTATCCCGGGGTGGAATTGGATTGCCAATTACGATTTTGCTCCGGGGGGCAGAATCTGGTTTGGGTGGGATCCTGCTAAGGCCTCCTTCACCCCCCACTCTTATTCTGATCAAGCTATTCACGGTATGCTGCATGTTCTGCCCCTCAATAAGAAGTGTTTTTTGTCTATCATCTATGCGGAACACACCTTTGTGGCTAGACGTCCCCTGCGGACTGACTTAATCAACCTGAGTAATGATCGGGACTCTCCCTGGATGGTGATTGGTGACTTTAATGCCATCAAGGAACCAGCAGACCGTATGGGGAGTTCCAACTCCTGGCTGCCAAGCTTTGATGAACTAAGCCATTGCCTTTCCCAAGCTGGCCTTGAGGACCTCAGGTATGTCGGCCACAGATTCACCTGGTCCACAGGCACTGGTGCATCTCGAAACAGCGGAAAATAGATCGGGCGTTAATCAACGCTCAGTGGACTGAGGAATTCTCTTACTCTGAGGCAAATTTTCTGGCACCTGGAGTTTCTGACCATTCCCCATTTTGATTCGCATTGCGCCTCCTGGTATTAGAAGGAAGCCCTTCAAATATTTCAGCTTCTGGTCAACCCACCCTTCTTTCCACACGGTGGTTTCCCAGGTCTGGAGCTCGAGAATGGATGGTACTCCGATGTTTGTTCTGTGCAGGAAACTCAAGCTTCTGAAGGCACGCCTGAAACTACTGAACAAGGAAGCCTTCTCTGACATCTCTGCTCGCACAGCCAAAGCTAGAAATGATCTTAATGCTGCCCAAGATGCTCTCGAACTGGATCCTGCAAATGGGGTGCTTGCTGACCGAGAAAAGGCTATGCTCCAGGATTTCTCTAACCTTAGGCTATGTGAGGAGGCCTTTTATGCGCAGAAATCAAGAATTAAATGGCTAAGAGAGGGGGACCTCAATACCAAATTCTTCCACTGCTCTGTTAACAAGAGGAACCTTCAAAACAGGATCCTCTCGATCATGGACAACTCGGGCATCCTACTCACTGATTCGCAGCAAATAAGTAATCATATTGTCTCATTTTATGAAAACCTGCTTTCTGCTCAGCCAGTTGCTGATCTGCCATCAGTCCAGGAACTCGGCTCAGTCATTGCCAGACCGCTAGACTCAAGTCAGATAGCTTTTCTCTCAAGGCCGGTCACGGATGCTGAGATTCATGCCACGGTTTTCTCTCTTCCTAAAGGTAAGGCCCCTGGCCCGGATGGTTTCTCCGCAGAATTCTTCCAGAAATCTTAGGATATAGTCGGCCCCTCAGTCTCCCTTGCGATCAAAGATTTTTTCTCGACTGGCTGCCTCTTGAAAGAGGTTAACAATACCATTCTGACTCTGATTCCTAAGGTGCCAAATGCTTCTAACCTCAACGATTTCAGGCCTATTGCTTGCTGCAACACTACCTATAAGTGCATTACTAAGATCATTGCTAATAGGTTGGCAAGTGTCCTGCGGTTGGTTATTAGCCTACCTCAATCGGCATTTATTAAGGGACGTCGTATCAGCGACAATATTCTATTGGCTCAGGAATTGTTCTGTGGCTTTCACCATGATCCTTACCTCCCAAAGTGCGCCATTAAGGTCGACTTCCACAGGGCATATGATTCGGTGAATTGGGAATTTCTTGAAAGGGTACTCCTTGCATTCGGTATCCCTAATCACATGACGGGCCTCATAATGGCTTGTGTTCGCTCACCGAAATTCTCGGTAACAGTAAATGGGGAACTCAATGGTTTCTTCCCGAGTGGCAGAGGTATCCGGCAAGGGGACCCAATGTCCCCCTACCTATTTACGCTTGTGATGGAGATATTCTCTGGAATTCTTGACACCCAATCGAGGCTGCCTGACTTTAGATTCTTTTGGCGGTGTAAAGCTTCGCGCTTATCTCACCTATTTTTCGCAGATGACGTCTTACTATTTTCTGAAGGGAACCTTGCAGCCGTTGAGGTATTGAAATCGGGAATTGACAGATTTTCTTCTTGGTCCGGACTGAAACCGAACATGAGTAAGAGCAAAGTCTTCATTTCAGGCGGTTCTAGAGCCAACAAGGAAGACATTCTGAACTTGCTGGGCTTTGTTGAAGGAAACCTCCCCTTCCGCTATTTGGGAGTGCCTGTTATTGTAACAAGATTGACCAAATCGGATTGCACATCTCTCATCAATGTTATCACCGAGAGGGCACAATCTTGGTGTCACCGCTTCTTGTCCTTCGCTGCTAGGCTCCAACTCATTAAGTCAGTATTACATTCCATCCAAGTATACTGGGCTAGTGTTTTTACCCTACCGAAGGCTGTACTCTTATCCATCGAGCGCATCCTACGCCAATTCCTCTGGAAGGGTCCAGGTTTGGGCATGGGAGGTGCTAAAGTACCCTGGGAGGAAGTATGCAGACCTAAAGAGGAAGGAGGACTTGGTCTAAGGAAGCTGGAGGACTGTAACAGAGCTGCCATGATGAAGCACATATGGATCCTTTTCTCAGATAAGGAGTCACTATGATGCAAGTGGATCCACTCGACCTTCCTGAAGCTTAAAAACTTCTGGGTTATTCGGAAGCCCACATTCTGCTCATGGGCCTAGAAAAAGATCCTCGACCTTCGACCTTATGTGGATATGCGATTCAAATGGAGCATGGGTAATGGCGAATCGGTTTCTTTCTGGTTCGACAATTGGCATAGGCAAGGCCCGCTCTATAAACTTATCTCCTATAGAGAGATCTATAGCTCTGGAGTACCTCGCGAAGCCTCGGTAAAAGAGGCCAGCACGGCACTCCTTGGTTCTGTCCTCCATGGAATTGTGGCTGGGCCAGATTGGCCCCCTGTTCTGGTGCCCGAGAAGGATGATAGGTGCAGGTGGATTGTGCACCACTCCGGGGTATTCACGGTGGCTACTGCTTGGGATTCCATCCGCCACCGGGGATGGAAAATGCCTTGGCACTCTTTTGTTTGGAACCGGGATATTGTCCCTCGGCACGCTTTTCTGCTGTGGATTATTTCTCTCAACAGACTTCCTACGCAGACTATGTTACTCGCGTATAGGAGAATTGAGGAAGGGTCTTGTGCGTTTTGCCACTTAAGACCTGATTCTATTCAGCACTTATACTTTGGATGCCCTATTACCTCTGATCTGGTGCGCTTCTGGGCCTCCAGGAACAGCCTTGTATGGACCAATCGTGGCTGGTTGGATAACCTCACTTGGGCAGCCAAGGCCTTTGGAGGACGTCCCTTCCACCAGAGAATCGCTCGCTTCTCATTTGCTGCCCTTTGTCACCTCATTTGGAAGGAAAGAAATGACATTCTCTTCCGGAATCGTCCTCTCCTGATGATGTCTATGAAGAAACAATTATTGAAAGCAGTGAAGGATAAAGCCATCTCAATTAAATCGATTGATGATACACCGCGTAACAGATGGGTGCAACGAAACTGGGAATTACCTCCAAGCATCTTTGAATAGTATGGCTGTCTCTGGTTTGGATTTGCAGCGACTGTATTGGTATCTCCCTACAAGCCATGCAACATTTTGGATGGCCTGCTCTGGATGCTGGTTGTGGGTACCTCGTGAAGGGGGCTGTAATAGAGGTAGATGGCTTGGCCAATGCTGCGTCTGATCCTCCTTTGTTCTGGATGGTGCTGGTGCAAGGATTGTTATGCTGGATCCTCTTAGCTGGGAGATCGTTGGGGCTGCTACAATAGAGGCTAGGCACTTGGTTGGCAACTTATACACATACTGCCACCCTGTTTAACCTGTGGCGTCTCCCTGTTTGCTGGATACTGCAATACTCCTGGTGCAGTCTGGCTTGCCTGGAGCCCATCTGCTGTATCCTATTTTCTGCTCCGAGTGGAAGGCTGATCGGGCCTTGCTGCTGCTGTCGCTGTGTGTGACTTCTGCTGCGCTTTTAATGCGTGGAAGGGCCAGTCAAACCACATCTCTACAACCCCGACTCAACCTGGAAGGCACCCAAGCTGCCACTTGCTTATGAGGACTCCTGGATGCTGTGTGATGAACTACTGCTTCTGGTGGAGTGGAGGGCTACCCATTATTCGGCTTATTATAGGAACTTTCTTTGCTGGTTTTGGATCTGACGTGTGTGCAGCTTCTGCCCCCCTGCTGCTGTTATACAGTTTTGGGATACCTCTTGGAGGTGCTGCTGCCTCGCCCTTTCAGCCGAGCTTCTCCTATTCCCTTCGAAGGTCTTCTGCTGATTTCCTGGTCTAGCTTCTGCTCCCCCATTTCTGCTCGGGTGGATGTGGATTCTCCTCCCCTGTTGCTGTTGCTGGCTGCTGTTCTGCTACGGATCCTGTTGCGTTCCTGGATGCTTATACTGGAGTGTCGCAGGCCCTCCGCCGGTCCTTGGAAGCTTTTGCTCGTGCCCCGTTGAGCTCCTATCGCTGGTGGTGTCCTTGTAGTGGCTGTGTGCGTCTGGCTGCTGCTTCCTTTGTTTTGTTCTCTTTTGGCCTCCTTGTTTGGCCTCTTTGCTTTCCCTTTGTGGTGTTGGCTTAGCCCGGCCTGTGGGCTCTTTTTGTCTGGTCCTTTTTGTCTTGGCCCTACACCCTTGCACCCTCGGTGACATCTCCTTGTAGCCTTGGGTACAGGGGTTTGTGTTTGGCCCCTTTTGTTTCGCGTGTTTGTTTTGCTTTTATTCTTCTTACCTTACCCATATATAACATCTGCGCTCGTCTGGAGTCTGCATTGCTGCAGCTTACCTCGCTGGCTTCAAGCTGGTGGATACTACTGATACTGGCTGCGATGGAGGCTGTCTCACTTGCGGCTCCTGCTGCTTATTACCTTTGCGTGGAAGTTGCTGCTGTTAGAAGCTTCATATTCCTGTCTTTGCTGGGCTTCTGTTGTTTGGAGGGTCCACTCCAGTTCACATCTCTGCCGTCTTCATGCTGGATTGGTGCACTGGAGGTTGTTGCTATGCGTGATATCTGTTGCTGTTGTGTTGCTGTAGACCACTCCAGCCCTTTGTTGCGGTTCGTGAGCCCCCTTTCCCGAGGGGTCATGTTCTGGAAGTTTAGAAGCATTTTCTTCCCCTGTTGCTGGCTGCCTCTTCTGGTTTGGTTGCCTTTGCTACGGCTTGCTTCGTGTGGTTGCTACTTCTCTTGTTTTTTCTTTGGCCTTCCTGTTTTGTCCATTTTGCTCCCTTCTATGATCTCGATTCTGCCCGGCCTGTGGGCTCTTGTTCGTTGGCTTCTCTTTTGTCTTGGCCCTACACCCTTACACCCTTGGAGACATTTCTTGTAGCCTTGGGTATGGGGTTTTGTGTTTGGCCTTTTTATTTCGCGTGGTTGATTTGCTAATATATGTCTTAACTTACAAAAAAAAAACAACTGCGAAAGCATTTGCCAAGGATGTTTTCATTAATCAAGAACGAAAGTTGGGGGCTCGAAGACGATCAGATACCGTCCTAGTCTCAACCATAAACGATGCCAACTAGGGATCGGCGGATGTTACTTTTAGGACTCCGCTGGCACCTTATGAGAAATCAAAGTTTTTGGGTTCCGGGGGGAGTATGGTCGCAAGGCTGAAACTTAAAGGAATTGATGGAAGGGCACCACCAGGAGTGGAGCCTGCGGCTGAATTTGACTCAACACGGGGAAACTTACCAGGTCCAGACATAGTAAGGATTGACAGACTGAGAGCTCTTTCTTGATTCTATGGGTGGTGGTGCATGGCCGTTCTTAGTTGGTGGAGCGATTTGTCTGGTTAATTCCGATAACGAACGAGACCTCAGCCTGCTAACTAGCTATGTGGATGTACATCTCCACGGCCAGCTTCTTAGAGGACTATGGCCGCTTAGGCCAAGGAAGTTTGAGGTAATAACAGGTCTGTGATGCCCTTAGATGTTCTGGGCCGCACGCACGCTACACTGATGTATTCAACGAGTCTATAGCCTTGGCCGACAAGCCTAGGTAATCTTTGAAGTTTCATCGTGATGGGGATAGATCATTGCAATTGTTGGTCTTCAACGAGGAATACCTAGTAAGCGCGAGTCATCAGCTCGCGTTGACTACGTTCCCTGCCCTTTGTACACACCGCCCGTCGCTCCTACCGATTGAATGGTCCGGTGAAGTGTTCGCATCACGGCGACGTGGGCGGTTCGCCGC
>JAGVVM010001871.1:0-47717 GCA_019149425.1 Psidium friedrichsthalianum
AATTTCTTTGGCAAAACTGTGTTTGTTCAGCTAACTAAAAATTTTAGTTGTGCGCAGACATTGGAATAGTCACTGCACACGCAACACAATCTACACGCGAGTGAGTACGAGGAAATTTCAAAGTTTCTAGATATACTCTTTTCATCCTAAATTCGTGACAGATCAAAGATTTAATACTGAAAATCAACCTTGGCGGAGAAACTTTGTCTGCAGCCCAGGACATTCCCTTTTTTTTTTTTTTTCCACAGATCTTCCTCCTGTCTTTTCTCTTCCGAGTCTGTTCTGTCCGTGATCATGTCACACACCCTCAGGGTCCACCAAAACTTCTGAATTTATTTCACATGGGCACCTTCCTTTTTCACCGTAATTGACATTTATTTAAATTTAAACAATGATATTTTTCCTTCGGAAAATTATTATATGGTACCTAACTCAGTAATTTGACGATAAAATTTTAACGAAAAATTTTATGATTTTCGTCGTGTACGGTAACCCTTAAAATTAAACAATGATTTTTTTTTTTTTTTTTTACTTTTTTATCTTTACTGGCTACTCTGGTGATTTTTCGGAGCTGATCCGGGAGAGTACATTTCTGGTGGTTTCGGATCTTGTGAAAAAGGGAAAGGTAGATGATAATCTTGGAAAAGATACGGTGCAGTTTTTTCGAAAAGTAAATCTCTGCTTTTTAAGGAACTACTCATAGCGCATTCGATGAGAGCGCAGGTGAATCTTTGGAAAAGCAATGATTCTTTTTCTTTTAAAAAAAAGAAACGAAGATTAGAAATTGCTTGGCTTTTGCACTAAGTAAGCAACGATGAAAGTAGGTAAATTCGGTAAAGTTAACGTATAAAGAATTTTGAGTGGCTTTCAACGTTTGCGAGAGGAAGAGGATAAGTATACTGAAAGTCTTTAAAATTTATCATGAAAATACAATGAGTTTCAAAACTTTTAAAATGTACAATTAAATCAGAAAAACTTTCACAACGTGCCATTGAGAAGTAAAAATTTTAAAAGGGTACAATCGAATCTTAAAAAAATTTATTAAATGATAAAATCAAATCCTTCTATTGAATTCACTTTTTGATGAGTTTTTACAGTTCGATTGTACTTTTTGAAAGTTTCAAGACTTACTTATACCTTTTTAAAAGTTTTAGAATTCAATTACACTTCGTGATAATTTTAAGGCTCTTCTTACGAGAGATAATCCTGTCATTAGCAAGATCGAAAATGATTTTACTGCCGTAGGAAATTTTGGACAATGGTTCACCTTTTTTTTTTGTTCCGTTTGGTTTCATATGTCACGTCTCTGAAATTTTACGTGAGCGGCTTAATCTAACGTGGCGATTCTGAATTTATGGGGATTTACGTTTTGTCTCCGTTCGATGGAGGTTGACTAATTAAGAGATGACGTGGCCGCGACAATCGATGGGTACACAGGAGTGGCACGGCCCGTGCACCGAAAACTGTCGGTGGGTCACGGAAGCGTCTCCTCTCGAACGTCCGCTCTATCCGTCGTGCCCTTGGGCTCCTTTTTTCCGTTCGACATTTTGTGAGGAAGGATCGTTTTGTTCTCTCATGTGACCCTCCCCCCCCCCCCCCCCCCCCCCCCCCCCCCCCCCCCCCCCCCCCCACCGGGGGATGTCGTTCTGTTGTCTTTGTCGGTTGAAATTTTGATAAATTAAGGTGCCCCTAAATTAGTCCAACAAAGTACTTTTCTTTCATTAGTAAATTAACATTTAGAATGCGATTGTTCCCTTCAAAATCGCTTTAATTTAAAAAAAAAGATCTTTTAATTTCCTTCTCAGATAATAAGTGACGAATCGTTTTTCCTCGATTTAAATCTATTATTTTATGTCCATGAAAAACATTTTTCATAGATCGATTGATTTTTGCACATTCGAGTATCGAAATTTGAGAATTTTTTTTAATTAAACCGACCTTTAGCATGAAATCGACGGGATCAGATATTAAGGAAAAAAAAAATTTCGATGATTGGACCCTCCAGGCGTAGGGGAATGGCGTGGAGACGCAGGGATTGCGTGAGGTTTTGACCTTTTTTCGGTTTCTCAGGACCACCACACCACGCGCGGGGGGGGGGGGGGGGGGGGGGGGGCAGGGATGGCGCGAGGTTTTGACCTTTTTTCGGTCTTTCTCAGGACCACCACACCACGCGTGGGGGGAGTCTAGATTCCATGTTTGCCCATTTCCCATTAGTTCCTTCTTTGTCTTAGTTATTAGTCTCGAAGGGTCATCGGTTCCTGGTCTGATCTCATCCCATTTAGGAATTGGAAACCGAATTAGGAGGATCGGTTTTTAATTTCTGAAATTGGAAATCGGACCACCCGATCTTGAAAAGGACCAGGCCAGGCCGGTCGATTTCCTTGTGGGGGTTCGATGAAACCGGTGGATGCCGAGCTCGTCCGCCGAGTCAAGAAAGAAGTTGGATAGGATGGCCGCGGGAGGGTTGGGATGGGAGGCGAACCATCGGGCGAGGGGCAGGCGGAGAAGGTGGAGATGATGGAAACGTTGCCAAAGTGATCAATGTCGCGAATGTCTTGACGGAGGGGCGGGCCGACACGCGCGGTGAAGGGTGAGTCCGCAGAGGGAGGAATGGTGGGCAAGGTCTACGTGCGGACGCATGTGTCCCTGCGTTGGGTAGGGGAACAGGCAGTGCCTGTGGAGGTGGGGACTCCATGGAGACGACGGAGAAGAAGTGAAGAAGAGATGTTTACTTTAATTTCTTTACCAACAAAAAAAAAAAAAATCGGCCCAATCCTGATGATCCGGTTCCCGCTATGGAACCGGGTACGAAACCACCGGGGTCTAGTTCTAATTTTATGGAGCCGGACCGGCGCCCATGGAAATTGCTTAGCAACTGGATGGCTCCCGATCCAGGTGGTCCTCGTCGCACGCTTCTAATTAATCTGTTCACCAATCTTGTAATTCCGATTCTTCTCTTTCGACACGGAATCTTCGTGCCCATCGCTAGAGATATATAACGGGGGAAAACTATCCGACGAGTCCTAAGTTTATTTTATAGAGGCTAAATCAGTCGCAAATTTTTTTTAAACCGAGGAATTCAATCCTAAATCTTCGCGTGAATATAATGCTCTCGATTAATTTTCGCTTAAAATCACTAACGTGACGCTCCGGCCAAGTCAAAATTGATCATCTTACGTGGCGCGCTTTCCTGTTAGTGAGTTCCGACGAAAATCGATCGAAAAGATTACATTGAAATTTTTCCAAAAATATAAATTTATGTCGATGAAATTAAAGGGTTCAGGATGGAGTCGGAAAATAAGTACATGATTGGATACTTCGCTTGCAGTACTCGTAATTTTTTTTATTATTTAATTTAGAGCTCTAATGATTGAAGGCCACCGTCGTTATCATCATCGCCTATCGTTCCTCTTGTCATCATCAACCCCAAAAGCAACACGTTATCATCTTTCTTTTTCTTTTTTCTTTTTTCTCTTTCTCGATGAATTGAGTATGCTCGGGGTTCTCCTATCGTCTTCAAGAGGTTCGGATTGGGTCTATTTCGTGCTTTTCTTTCATTTGGATTAAGTGGATCTTTAATCAGTCCTCCAACAATTAAGTCATCCACCTTTCTTGCTTGCACGATATCAAATCACTTGGGATGCGCACGGTAACACTTTTGAGAGTGGATTTACGCATCAGAAATGCTTCCGGAACAAAAAAAAATCCATTTAGTAAAAATTTTCATTTCTAAAAAAAAAAATTATACTTTTAAAGTGAATTTTCACTTTAAAAGCTATTTTTCTCTCAATTTGAGAAGTTCAATAAAAAAAAAAATTGCTTCTCAGCTCAAAAAATATTTTTCGCCTCGCTCTCTTCTCATTACGCCTTCATCCTTTTTTTTTTTTTTACTATGCTAGCCTTTGCCGTTGCCTGCGACCATCACCACCCTTCGCCCGTTGTTGCCCATTGCCGACCTTCACTAGCCATCACCCATCGCCGATCTCCATCAGCCTCCACCAGCTGCTACCCATAGGCCGTTATCGTCCACCATAGACCTCCACCGGCTGCCTCTCGTGATCACTACTACTCGCCAATCGCTGACCTCCACCGTTCGCCGCTCGCAATGATTGCCACCCGTAGACCACTGCCATTGCCGACCACCTTCGCCGGCTGCCGCCCACCATCGGGTGCAATCGCCGCTAACTACCGAACGGCCGCCGCCAATTGCCAACCACTACTACAAACCTTCTATCATTACGCCGCTCGCCACTACAGTTTACCGCCTACCTTCGCATGCCACTACCGTCGGAGTAAAAAAATAAATAATATATTTTTTTATTTTAAAAAATAAAATGATAATTTTTTATAATAAAAATTATTCTTAAAGAAATTTAAAACGTTAAAAATGAAGTAGAAATTTTTCGGCTGCCGATAATAATATTTCAAAGAAAATTTTGTGTTAATAGCGTTTTGGAAGTAGAAATTTTGAACCGTTACTAAATGAATTTCTCTGATCAGAAATCAACTTCTGAAACAAAAGTAGAAAAATCAAACCGAAACCGTTACGATAACGCCTTGTCTTGTCACTACAAAAAAAATTTAGATAAGTTTGTTCCGTTCGCATCCCATAGCTTGTTCCTCCTTGATTCTCCTTTCTATATAGATTTTCGAGGTTCTCACAATATTTAGAATTAATGGGGCTGGATCTAAAAGCTAGACAATTTAGGTCTGCACGATACGTTGCAAGTGTGCCTTTTGCCTTTGAACTCGGTTCCATTCAAATGCCCCATCTGAGTCTCGGCATTTGTTCCTTTCTTTCTCGACCCGAAAACCCCTCAATCAAGTCGGATCGGATCGATTCGATTCGACTCGAGGCAGGCATTTTTGGACGCGCCTACGTACGATCTCTCCTCCTCGTTCATTCAGTTCAATGTGACGTGGGAAAGACGCGCGTGAAGCCTCCCGTGAAAGAAACGGTGTAGGGGCACGCGATGGTGTCAAAGTTTTGATTTTGTCCGTTTCCATTAAACTTTCTTTTTCGTCTTTTCTAGTCAATGGCAATCTGTTCGCTACTTCTTTTTTTTTTTTTAAATTTTGTACTGGCGGCATACATATATCAAATACAGCCAGAAGAGGTAGCCTTTTTTTGCTGTGCATTCCTGCTAGAACACTTTGCTCGTAAGTATTCAGAATCTTCCATTATTCAATTTCATGCTCTCTAGTGATTGAATGCTGCCGCCGCCGCCGCCGCCGCCAGCATCGTCAAAACCCCAACTAACATAATCGATGAAATTCCGAATACTCAAAGTTCTCTCTTTGTCCTATTCAGCTTCGGGTTGGGTATTTTGGTTCTCGGCGTTCCTATCCCACATCGCCGAAGGTCCTCATAAGTAGTGAAGTTGGAGCGGCAAGCGTTCACACGGCCACTGGATGGAGTGAACAGGTTGTCGTCCGACTGTGTGTTGGGCCCTTAGTCAGGAAAGTCCCCCGGGCCATTATCCGCAGAGATGCAGTCTCGGTAACTCGATAAGGTCTCGAGAGCGAGAGCTCCATCGCAAGGCGCGATGCGGCAGGGACGCGTGCGGAGCCTCCGTGGGCTCTCGTCTGGAAGTCTGCATTGGCCGACCGTCACGGTCAATTCACTTGGCCCTAACATGGGCAAACCGAACGGGGCTTACGCTCCAGTGGCGACCCCTTCTTTTAACCCTCATTCCTCCCGGTTATAATTACTGGACTACATTGGGGAAATTATATGGCCCAGTCTCGAGATTTGATGAACTGGTACTCCACTTACGCACATACGACTCCAGAAATAAATAAAAGAGGAGATGCTTCATAGTTCATTCATGTCCCCTCAACTCTTGTGTCCGACTTGGTCGGTATTTTTCAATGATTAGGTTTAGAATTCTAGGATATGGAGTCTTCAGACACGTTAAGGTACTTGGAAGAAACAAGGGAGCATGTAGTCAAAGTTACATCAAAACATAAAAAAGCACGCACGTCTTACCAATCAGTGAAACGTGTTCCTCCGAAAGGGTGTACAACTTCGCACAAGTAATCACATGGGAACAGGTTAAACAACCGGAACTCATTGCCTTCTGGGCAACCTTTTTAAAAAGATTGGCAGAATTAAGAATCCGATTATCAGAATAGTAGACACGGGGAGAACTCACCCGGAGATTCATGGCAGAGCGATAAGCATTCCAGTCTCCAAGTCATTCCGAGTTTTCTTGGAATGGAGATCTGACCACAAATTGAGGCCGCTTTTATTTCGAGAATCGGAAAGGTTTCTATCAGAGATTTTTCAGGCATGGGAAGAATCTTTTGAGGCCGGGGGAAGGAAGGGGGGGAGGAGGAGGGTGTTCAGAGGAAGATGAGCGTT
The DNA here is from genome assembly GCA_019149425.1 of Psidium friedrichsthalianum. Taxonomy (NCBI): domain Eukaryota; kingdom Viridiplantae; phylum Streptophyta; class Magnoliopsida; order Myrtales; family Myrtaceae; genus Psidium; species Psidium friedrichsthalianum. The sequence goes on from JAGVVM010001871.1 coordinate 6,365, forward strand.
TGCAAGCAACGATATCTGACAACTTGACTATAGTGAAGCGCCACTTTTGTGGAGGTTAACAGCAGAACCAAGTAATTTAGAGTGTGTGAAATGATACACGATGTTCAATACAGAACCAAATCACAGAATCAGACCTCGGACGGGTTCAGGCTTCGATGGCTTCTGCTCGGTGGCCGACGCAGAAGCCTTTGGAGACTCCGATAGATGAATTTGAGCAAAGTCATCCACTACTTTTCTCTTCTGTTCCTCTTCGGCCATTTCCACTTTCTCCTTTGTCTTCTGGCCGACTTCACCAGCTGCTTTTGCGACTTTGTTAAAAGCGCCCGTTACCAATGACACCCCCGTGAACACATAACGGTTCTTCATAATGGCTGATCCAGCACTGCTAACTTTTTGCTCTGCCGCTGCGAATGCTGACTTGGTTTTTTCTGAGACTTGAAACTTTTGATCCACTTCCCTGACCTTGTCGCCCACAACCGTGGTGCCCACACTGATTTTCTCGGTCAGCCCAATCTTCTTATCGATGGAAGCAACTTTTGATGAGGCCGTCGAGGTCAATTGATGCTTCTCATCAAGGGACTTGGCTTTGTTCACCGCATCTTTGCCTAATATGAAGCCCTTAGCCAGCATGCCAGTAACTGCATCCTCTGCTTTTCGCAAAGCAGATTCACCACCGACTGGACTTTTGTTTTCAATTACCTGCAAGAAGAGCAATAATCAGGTTCATTATGGTCCTAATTTTGTAGCTGAGCAGAAATTATTATGCGACAGAAGTCAGGAGACTCAGGACTCTTACTGGTGGTGCTATAGCATCAGGAGGCAGCTTGTAATCTGGAGCGAGGGCAATGCTGACAGACATATCGACGATAGTTGCACCCTGACATTCAAAGGAGTTCAAAGTGAACCTTGCTGTTCCCATGCGTAAATAACAAGTAATTGATTTAATTTCCAACTGCCATATCTAATGAAATATGACGACTAGGCAAAAGAATCCAAAAGTTATGAATACGAAAGACCATGTAATAAAGGGAGATGTCCCCTACATGCAATGATGAAGGACATTATAAGACAAGAACTAACCAAATTACCAATAAAACCCAGCAGAGATGAGTCCATTCTACATATCATCCTCCCCCTTCTCTTATCTCACAAGGATTTTAGTCATCAGGCAAGCTAGATTATACTGCAAGGTCTATAGGTGATTCCCGCCTCAAAAGTATCAGCTGATCAATCACAAGCACCAATACAAGGACAGGCAAAGCCAAAAAACATAGAAACAAAAAAACTAGCTCAGGAAAGCCTCAAAGCATCACTTCATTGCTGCAACAATACTAGACATAAATTCTTAATGATAATCAGGTTAATTGAACACTTTTCATAGTCTACGGATTTTCCTTCTCCCAAACTAGCGAATTTTTGACATCCGTAACAACTAGCTAGTCATTTTAGAAAGTGTGGGAAATTGAAAGGACAAAACGAAATGATACGAGCACAAAGAACTGAATTACCGAAAGCAGAATGGCAGTCTCTGCTCCTTGAGCATCCTTGAACGTGACATATGCAATTTGAGACCGCTCAGTGTCACTGTGTAAATAGATGAAGAAAAACATAAGAAATTTCACTGTGAAAAAATCAATTGAGCGAGCAAAGGAGTAAACTTAACCTATGCATCTCAACATAAGCGATATCACCAGAAAAAGAAAAGAACTCCTTGAGGTCCCTCTCTGTTGCTCCTAGGGAGACGTTGCTAACCTTAACCGTTGTCAGCTGCAAGCACACTTACATAATGTTTAGAATTATACACATAGACCAATCACAATTTTATGTGAATAAAAGATAACAACAGAGAAAGCTGATGGCAAAAAGTGAGCTAGTAATAGTAGGCCCAAGAGAGGGTTTTAAGCCATTCCGAGAGTTTCTCAGCCAAAAAGCTCCCCTTAGTAAGACTTGCTCCTCCTTTTTGTCCAATGCATTGCTGAATGACATGTTCTTTTTGTGGCAAGTTTTGGAGGCAATTATGCGAAAAAAGAAAGCAAAGGACACATGCTAAATGTAGGCATTCAGATGCTCCAATCTTACACACTCCCACGTTTCCATTGACCGGACTGATCTGAGATCTTCTCAAATCAAAGCAAAGGGCTCTTGTGCTAATCTGTCACTATTGAAGAAGTAATTCACTTGAGTTCCCAGTGAAAGACATCAGGACTACATGAATGCTCACTGGCATCTGATAGAGGCTTTCATCAATGTGTTGAAAACGGGGAAAAAGAAACCTCGATAGAACATGGCCAAATCTAATTTGAGGCCCAGTTAATGAACTTTTCAAAATAATCAGTCGTGGCAATCAAACATCAAACTGCGAACTGTGTGCATAAATCGAGAGTCACTTAAGCTAACCAATGCTTGCAAGTGAATTTCCATCAAGCAGCATTCAAGAGTACCCGAACATGGAAACTCCATGGAGATCGCACATTAACAGGAGTAAATGATCCTCATTGTCACAGCAAACTCTCCTCGAACGCGCGCACACGCTCACTAACGCCAATCGTATCCAAACATTCAGGAACAGTTTCCCGAGGTCAGACCAAACCACAGCGTTCGAATTCAAAAGCAGCATCGTCCGATCAGGTAAAGAAAAGCCCGTAAGCTTGAAAAAAAACCAATCGCCGTCCACGGACGAAGCTAATTTATCGCACTTGGCTGCATCAAATCAGAAATCCCCATGGAAACAGAAACAGATCTACGCAGGGCAGATTTGAAAACCGAGCTTGCCTCGAGCAGGGAAAAAACGGACACTCTAGTTCCTAATTGTCCGTGAAGACTTCCACGATCGTACTACAGCAAAGTATGAGGAAGCGTGGAGCCGGAAATCAAAGACTCACCGACATGGCAATGCGATGCTGTCTCCGGTCGTCGTTGTCGTCTTCTTCGTCTTCTTCGAAATGAGAGCTGAGCCAGAGAGAGATTTATAGAGGGTTATGCAGGAGAGAAAATGAAACCCCCGGGAGGCGGGTTTGAAGATCGCGTGTGGGAGGACGAGATCTGGCCGGCCGGCAGCTATCGCACGTGCGAGGATCGGACGGTGAGTGGCTCTGGAGTGGTGGGGCCTTTTGCTCAATTAGGGGACTTTTGACTTAGACATTGGGACTGGGTCCCACTTGCTTGAGGTGGACCCCAATTCCTTGAAACTCCTCTCGTCGTCGGGGCCAATGCCTTCAAATCTGGAATTTCCTTCCTAATTAATTTGTTGATTAATTGATTAAAAAAAAAGTTATTGGCTTATGGAAAAATTGCACCAAATAGGCAAATAGTGCTTCGAGTTTCGCCATTGAGCAACCAAATTTTAAAGATTTGAAAAAGTGCAATTAAATCATAAATATTTTGGATTCGGTGCGATCAAGTCTTTTCGACAATTGCTAACTGGTTGACCCAACCTCAGTCTAACCACGAGTTTTGTACCAGCAATAATTTAAATATACATTATTGGAGCTGGAATTACCACGGTTGCTAGCACCAAACTTGCCCTCCAATGGATTGAGCATTGATGAACCAACGATCTATCGTGATTAGCGATGGTTGAGCAACAATTAAATCTCGGTTGGGCCAACATCAAACCATGATTGAGGCCATAACCAACCAATGGGCAAAATGGATCCATAACCTCAGGAAAAGGATTGGCTCTGAGAACTAGGCACGGGTTCTCAATCCTGAACTCGTTGACTGTTGGTGGCCTTGTGATCCACGAATCGTGAGGAACGGTTGAGCGGTCCACGAATCGTAAGGAAAGGCCAATCGATCGAGCAAACCAAAAATTAGAGGCATCAAGGGCGCAACGACCTTGACTTATTCTCAAATTTTAAATAGGTAGGACGGCATGGTTACTTTGTCGAGTCACGTCACGGAATCGAGAGCCCCAAATGATAATTCTAAAGTTAATATGTGTAACAAACACCGACTTTTGGAAGGCATGCATTTATAAGATGAAACGTTGACGCGGGCTTTTCCCGTTGCTCTAATGATTCATGATAACTTGACGGATCGCATGGCCATCGTGTTGACAGATCGCTTAGCCTAAATTATTCACGTGGTATGCGAGAATACTATGTAGCGTTCTTTTTAATAGTTTTTAGAACATGTGCCGCTAACTAAACACTACATAAGAAAAACGTCAAAAGAAAGAAAAAGAAAGCCAAATTAGCTAAAATTCTCAAAAACTAAATCTAAAGGTAAGGAAATAACGAGATAAGTACACAAAAAAGTGTCAAAAAATATGTGCAATCATAGCCAGAACTTTCAAATAGTATAATCAAGTCTGCGAATTTGTTATATACGTGCAACTTAAAAAGCTCTATAATAGCTAGCCTGAAATGGAATTGCAATTGATAATTGTGGCATGGGGGACCCTAGTCCCAAATCCAAGAATGACGACCAGGAGAATCAGGGCATGAAAGTTTAAATTAAATGGCGTAACTTCTCATGAGGTCGACTTGGAGCTAACCTATTGTCGTGATCTTCGATCACCAATTCTAACGGCAAAGACACCCAAAAATGTATAAAAAAAAAAAAAAACCACGAGAAGATGGTTCCATGATTATGCGAAGTTCGATGGTCTAGATTGCCAGAATTTCTTCATGCGGGTTGATCTAAAGATGCCAAATCGAGCAAGGGGACATGATAGCCATCCTCCTTGGAACGAATCAAGCATTGAGTGACTCAAGCCAGTCAAGGCATGACGAGGTCCACATGAGCTTATTACTAGCCGAACTCAAGACTCCGAGGGCGCAGTAGGCACATTTCAAGGAGGGGCTCGCACGGGTAGGGGTGTTAATATGGGTTTTTGACCCACGTTTAGCCCACTTTTATTCTTATGGGTCGGTCAAATATGAATTCAATAAATTTAAAAAATGAGTTAAATACGGGTTTAGGCTTACAAAGCCTATTCAAATATGGGTTTTAATTCGATTCATTTTCGATCCGTGACCTATAACTTCACAAGACCACTTTTCTTTACTTGTAAACCGTCACCCACCCGCCGCCCCCCAGCCCGCCGCAGCCACCTCACGCCCGCAGCCGCCTGCCTGGTTGCCACTGCCTCCGCAGCCCACCCACACGGCTCGACCCTCTTCAGACCGTCCACGGCCACAGCCTGGTTCTTCACGGGTTCGAAGAGATGAGCTCCCCAATGTACTGAGGCGGCGAGGATGACGACGACATTGATGACGATAGTGTAAACCTCGACCTCTCTCTTTCCTTCAAACGACTTCGGGACTTTCTTGGTTTTCATGGTAAGGAAATGTCGATCAAGTTGATGAAGATGGTTCGTTCCTTCCCTATTTTTCTGGAATTCTGATGCATTGCATCGCTCATTTCATTCACTAAAAAAGCCAAAAATGAGGGAAAAAGAACCAGAAGATGAAAATGAAAGTAGCCGTATAAGTGGTCTGATGTGGAAATGCATGCTATAAACATACCATGTAAGAGTTCAAGGCTCTGCGTTGGTATCATTTAGCTTTGTTTTCATACGGACGGTCTTCTTCTTGCTTTCTTTCCTCAATGATTTTAAGAACTCCACTGTTTCGTTCTTTCATTTCTGATAACGATGGCATCACGAGAGTTACACAGTTCGTGTTACGGTGAGCCACCAGGTCTCTGCTGATACCTGTTGAGGCCGAGCATTAGCCCAAAAGTTGAAGCTCTCGATCGTTTCTGCAGGTTCTGATAGAGAAGTTGCACGGGTATGTCTAGGAACGAGCCCCTCGCTATCTTCAAGTGTTTTTATCTAACACACCGTGGCCCACGGCGGTGGGTGGTGGCGGCGGCAGTGGGCGGGCCACGGTGGAGATAGTGGGCGGGCGGGCCACTGTGGTGATGGTGGGCTGGCGGGTGGCACGCGCGCCACGTCGGTGACGATGGGCAATGGCGAGCCTTGGGCGGCGGCAGTCAGCAAAATAATTTTTATATTTTTTAATTTTATGAAATAAATATTTCATGATTTGATCAAATATATAAATATCTAAATAATACGGATCGGGTCAGGTCGGGTATAAGTCATAAAATTTATATTGTATAAAAATGGGTCAAAACAGGTTAAATGGGTCAATATAAATTCAACCATATTTGAACCGGACTATATGTAAACCAAATCCGATTTGATCCACCTGTCTGACACCTCTATGCATGAGTGAAAAGAGAAAAGATGCACCACTTGGTACTTGTTTTGTGCATATGTTGTGGGTTGTGCTGATTATATGTAATGTTAGAATTGGCGAGAAGTTTCTAAGTCTTCCATAGTTCTCTGTTTGCTTTATAGTGATATGAGGAATGGGATCGAGGTATTCTTTTTATTTAAGGTGTAAGTGAATTAGTGATATTTTGACGTGAATCGAGGCACTCATGTTCGAGATCGGATCAATGAAACCATGTGGGTTTTCACTTTGAACATGTAATGTTCACTTTAGATACATGTCGTGGAGTTTGTAATTTCACTATCAACGTGTTGAATAAGCATCAAGCTTGAAGGACCATCAATCACCAATGAAGCTGCAAAAATAGATAATGACCAAAGGGGTGCACCAATTTGCACGAAAGCACCTCTCCATTAATATCAACTTGAGTCATTAAATAGATCAGCTGCTCCAGGATTTGTGCTTATTAATATGAAGTGAAACGTAAAAGCAACGAGAAATAAAAATTGAGACATTAGATTTTATCATTATTCACCCTTAAACTAGGACTACGCCCAACAGAGAATTCACTATAATTAGACACTCCACATTCTCGATTCGTCTCTCAATTACAAGAGAAAATGAATATATATAGTAATAGCCTATTCATGGATCCAAACCAAACTACTAATTAGAAAAATATGAATTTAAATCATAAAAGTCCTATGGTGTCCAAGGCGTTGCTCCCTTTAGATCCCCATCGGAGCGGCTCCCTTGACCCCCACCAAGTCAACGTGGAGCGGGATCCATGTGATTTCCCATCATTGAAGAATATGAATCACACCCTAACACGGAACACCTTAACAAAATTAATGGCCTCTAAGTGGATAATTATTACGTACAATTAGTCCTTAAACTTTATTCTAATGTATAATGTCATTTTTGAATTTTTAATTTGTTCAATATGGTTCCTAAACTTTATTCCAATATGCAATGTCATTCCCGAACTTTTAATTTGTTCAACGTGGTTCCTAAATTTTTTGTGCATGCTAATCTAATCCTTATACTATTTGAAAATGTTCAATGTTGCCATTTGAACTTGAATTAATGAAAGGATAGCATTGAATATTATATATGATTGATAACTCTACGAAAGTAGAGTTAAAAGGGTCTTGTGAAGCGAGCAAAATGTTCGATTTAACCGGAGTAAATTCATCAAATGTAGTTCTTTGATGTATTTTGCTAGTTCTCTGTTTAATTGTGGCTACGGAAATTTCTCTTGTTAATTACAGGAGAGGGACGCGTCCGTGAGAAGGAAGGACGCGTCCACCTTGGATTTGGATGCTCAGAAGCATGAAGGACGCGTCTGTTACAATGAAAGACGCGTCCGCCCTTAGCGAATCACAACGGACGCGTCCACCATAGAGAGGACGCGTCCGTCCCCTTCCTGTGTCACCAACGGACGCGTCTACCACCCCAACGGACGCGTCCGTCCATTAAGCACGTGAAATTTTCCTAATTCGATTAGGGTTTTGGGAAAATATTTATATATAGGAGGGCAGCCGCTCATATGGGGAGGAGGGGGAGAGACGGGAAGAACGCTGCCAGGGAGAGAGAGGAATCGAGATTGAGGATTCATCTTCACGTCGGAAGACCAGGAGACCGAGTTCTTTCTTCTGTTCTTCTTCACTCTTGATGTCATTCTTCATGTTTCCTTTTGAATTCGTGATTTGTAATCTCTCAATTATGAACTAATTTGGTTTTCTAGGGCTACAATGGAACTTAGTATTTTGTTTAGAATGTGAATTCCCTTCTTCGTGATATTAATTTCAACGAGTTGTTTATTCAGATCTTGCTCTTAATGCGATTGATTGACTGATCACCAATTAATTTGAGCTGGTAATCTGATTGGGCTTGGAAAAGTTAATTAGATTAAGCCGTGGACTGAATAGCCTAAGTTAGCGTCGCGTTGGAAAACGGAACTAATTAGTGAGAAGGATAGGAATATACCTGATCACCTTAGGTAGCCAATTAGGGTTGTCACATAATGGGTTCTCACTAGTTAATTGCCTAGGAATAGAGTGATTAGCTCGATACCGAGAATACGTTCTTAGAGCACTCGGAAGAGGCGTAAGAAGATTATAGAACCCGAGGTTAACAATTCAGAAATCAATAATCGAAGAGGGAAGGATCAAACTATTCAAGGTGCTAGGGGAAGTTGTATGTCCTAGATCTTTATTCATTGTTAGTCAACGTTGTTATTTCTTGTTTAGTTCTTTTAATTTAAGCACTTTCAAATTAATTGCTACTAGACCTCAAGACGATTACCGAAATTAACGTTAAGAGAATTTCGTAACACAATTCCCTGTGGATTCGACCCTTGCTTGCCCTTGCTAGATTTTAGTCAGGACTGATAAGGATTTATTTTTGATTGCGTTAACGACGTGCATCAATGATTCACGGACTGAATTGAACATACACCAGAAGTTCATGAATTACATTGAACAAACTTAAAGTTCATGGATTACATTGAATAAATTAAAAGTTCAGAAACGACATTGCACATAGAGTTAAGGTTCATGGACCACTTATGTCATTTTTCCTGAGCTTCTTCTTCTTCTTTTTTTTTTTTTGGCTAGAAGCAGCACCATTCTTTAGAGGGCAAGTTCAAGCATGACTGAGGTTGTGCACTAGCCCGAGACTTTGGATTTGATGGTAGTCGTTGTTTTGATGTTGCATTTGCCTTCGAAGCTCTTGAAACTACTTCCTTCTCCGGCACCCTCGACGATCTCGCATCAGCTGTTCCAAGCCACATGGCATGGCCATGAACACGTTTTTAGCTCGATTTGATAGTAAGTTGCGATTACGAGAAGTTAAAATGTTACTCACGTTAAGAAATTGTAAGTTTATCCGAGGTTTGTGTAAGCAATCCTTGCTACCATTTTGTTCTTCGTTGGCCGTGATTTATTCACTGGGATTTTCTAAAGTCTCCATCGAGCAGTTGCGTTGGCTCGATTACAATAATTTCCTTGATCATGGTGGCTTGAGTAGAAACTTCGGTCCAGTCGCTAGATCCTCTTACGTGGGCACTACAACCTCCAATAGTTGCATTGACCTCCGCGAAAGCATTGGCCTGGCCATCGGATCCTCCTCGCCCTTTCATTGTCATTAAGTTGGAACCTTAAGACATATAATTGACATTACATGATTCGAACACGACTTACTTTGTCTCGATCCATACAAACTGGCCTGAGCTGCAATGGCCTCGACGTCTACCTGGCCCAGTAATTAATAGATGTTTCCATTTCCATGTGGTAAGTTATTAGCTCGTTTGGGAAGTTACGTTTATTTATTTGGAATTACTCTTTGACACCTAAGCCATCAACCAGCTTGAAAAGGAGCGAGGAAGAAATGACATTACCGTTTGGTAGATAAGAAATGGCATTTTTCACAACTGATGAAAACACACAAAGCGAGATTCCACGGTTAAAAAGTAGAAGATTAAAAGTTAAAAATTATTTTACTGTAAAGGAAAGATGAAGGGAGAAATCTGACTTGTAATTCTCGAGCGAGAAGTTCAAAGCCAAGACAAGGCGGTCAACCTTGGACCAAAGCCCAAAACGACGCACCGTTGACGTGCCGGTGAAGGTAGTTAACCGAAGCAACCCACGCGGCAACTATTGGAAAACCACCGCCAGACGCCGGTCAAGAGCCTTTCCATTTCTCTCTCCTCCTCCCCTCGAAACTCCAAACGCCGTCTCCAACCCCTCTCTCTCTCTCTCCTTCCTCCGATTCCTCTATTGATTCGCCCATCCTGATTCTCTGCCCTAATCCCGCTCGATCCGCACCATAATCGCCCCCCGATCCCGCGCGAAGCACTCTAGTCGCCTTCCTCGTCGTCGTCTCTTTCCGAGAGTTAGGTCAATCGGGGAGATGAGCTTTCAGGATTTGGAAGCTGGTAGGCGCGATCTCATCAGCGGCAAGCAGGACCCGACGCAGGCCGTCGCGTCCGGCGTGTTCCAGATCAACACCGCCGTCAACGCGTTCCGGCGGCAGGTCAATGCTCTCGGAACTCCCAAGGACACGGCCGAGCTACGGGAGAAGCTGTGAGTGCTTTGATTCATCGTTGTAGGGATTCAGCTAGCGGTTTCGAGCTGCATGGTGGCCGAATTTCTTTTATGTATGATTGTAGGGATGGATGATTGCTGGTTGAGCTCTCGGGGACTTGTGGTTCGGTTGACTCGTTTAATTAGGATCGGACTTAGAAATCTCGGGAATTGGAGCTTGTTTTGGTTAGGTTTGATTGCTTTGGTTGTTGATGGACTTTCAGTTTAGTTTGCCTATTGACTTTATGTGACCTTGTCATAAAGTGAGCTCCAGAAGAGGTAATTCGTTGAGAGTGTGCTCATTTCGTGCAATTAACAGTCTATGGTCTACACAGAATTGCCTTCTTAATTGGAATCAGCATCCTTCATACTACTAACTAGACTTTTGGACTAATTTATGGCTGACAGAGGAGTCATGGTATGTCTAGTGGCGGTCACAAAATGGTTCTCATCTCTCACACTCATTATGGCTCGTACACTGTACCTTTTCAGAACCTTGTACTTATAAATATGCATGTATTTGATGTCAGATAATAGATATGTATCAGAGAAGAGAAACGGGTCATCTCATCTTTTTTTTTTTTTTCCAAGGTCTTTATTACCTCAAAACAATATTTAGTTTATGGTAAGCCTGTCACTCCAATATATCAGCAGCCATGTCACAATTGTCCTCAAGAGTCTAGACTTTTACATGAATATACTTAAGTATAAAGGGTAAGTTCCGACCCACACGAAAGGTGTAACGATCTAGGCACTGTCTTGGAGAGAAACTCAGTGAAATAGACTTGTCTGTGAAGATAATATTGTCTGTCTCCATAACCCCTTGTTTGTTACAGGCACAAGACAAGGCTATATATTGGGAACCTGGTGAAGGATACTTCAGAAAGACTTAAACAAGCCAGTGATACAGATCATCAAGCTGGCGTTAGTGTGAGTTAACTCTCTTAATAAACTCCTACTGCCGATATCGAAAAAAGTTGTCATTTCGGATTAATAAAATCTGTTAATACGTCAAAGGGTGTTTGATTGTCTCTTTCCCTTGGATGTAGCCAATGTGACAACTAAGATGTATAGAATTATGTACTAAAAACTTCAGAATGCAACATGATACTGTCTGTCTTGTATTGTAATGACAAAAAGAGGATGCATGCTTGCATCATGGTAAGAACCACCTTTTTGTCTTTGATGATTGTTAACTCATTAAGGGTTTTATCAGCGAATCATTATCTTAATAATTCAAGTAGGTGGATGGCATTGGTGTATCCGAATGACTAGCAAACTAGCTTTGAGGATGGTTCATTTTTAATATCACTAATTCTCTTAGTAACGTATCATTATTGCATTTTGAATTAAGTGTGATAATGGAAAAAAGTTTTTGGACCACATCTATACATTTGTTGGGGAAACCAATGCATGTGTCCGTTTACCAATTAATAGAATACTTGAAGTACCTATCCCCCTCTAAAGGTTGCTTATGCCTGACGTGGAACAATCTTTGTCCTCCTTTCTAACCTTTGGCTTCGTTACTTTTAGATTTTTGATGTTTCCTGATTCTGTTTCATGTACATTCCCTTCAGATTTTCCCAGTTTTCTCTCGTGTCGATGTCTTGAGTCTTGACCCTTTTTTTTTTTCCACAGCCTGCCAAGAAGATTGCAGATGCCAAACTTGCAAAAGATTTTCAGGCTGTTTTGAAAGAGTTTCAGAAGGCCCAACGGCTTGCAGCTGAGAAGGAAACGGCATATGCTCCATTTGTACCCCAGACTGTTCTTCCTTCTAGGTAATGGTTGTGGAATGTGAAGCTAATTTTATGATTTGGTTTTCTTCATTCCACCCAATCCAGGGTCAAACTGACTGGATTGGGAATACTTTCTGGGTGAGTTATAGGCCTGATAAGTAATTGTCGTTTCTATTGAAACTGAGAGTATGTTCAGCAGGCTGAGAATTATTGCGTGCTAAGAATTCCGTTTTACATTGGTGCATGTATGCGTTTTTATACGTTCAGTGATTGATTTGTGTTATATGCTTATTCATTCTTAACCTGCTATTCTGCCAGTGACCAAGACATAAATGCTGATAAGACTTTGCAACAGCATGCTCTCCTTGTCGAATCAAGGAGGTAAGGGAAGCATCACTTTTTCGTTAGTATTGGTTCTCTTCAATGATCTGTGCTTCCCACAGCTATGGCCTTTCCTAGTATGCAAATTTTTTTCTAAACATTGTTTCAGCCGAGAAGCTGAAACCTCTTCTAAGTATCTCTTTTCCCAGACAGAAAAAGATTCATGGGAGAACTCCTGGAAGTCCATGGATCATGTCATGTTATGCAATTTTCTATCTAATTCACAGAATGCTAGTGTCCAGAAAACTTCATGACTAAATGAGTTTCCCTAACATCACTATGCATGTATAATAAGTAGTCAGTTCTCCCACAAGCTATACTTCTCTTCTGGGTAGCCAAGTTTGAGTTCCTTCCACAGCTTCTACTATGGCTTCAAACATTTAAGGCATTGGTATTGTGAAATGGCTGTAGATGTGGGATGTTCAAGTGGGGTGAAGACCACTTAGAAATATCTGGCAGAATTTTATTCAACATCCAAGATGACAAATCTTCATCTATTACTCTGGAATATCCCTCTGGGGTCTTAGATATGCACATCATTCATGAGTCGGCTGGTTGCGTAATATCAATATTCCCAATGTTTAGCCAAATTTTATTGCAGAGAACAGGTATTGCTGGCGGAAAATGAGATTGCCTTCGATGAAGCTATCATTGAGGAAAGGGAGCAAGGAATCCAGGAAATCCAGCAGCAAATTGGTGAGGTGAATGAAATTTTAAAGACCTTGCAGTGCTTGTTCATGAACAAGGGACAATGATTGGTTAGTTATTGTATCCATATCTAGTCGGTTTCCTTTTACTAGTTTTTGGGGTTTGTATTACGTGATTGACGCTAATATGCTGTGCAGATGATATTGGTTCTCATATTGAAAGTGCACATGCATCCACTGCTCAAGGAAAGTCCCATTTGGTGAAAAGCTGCAAAGACTCAAAGATCAACTTCATCTATGGTATATTCTGGAAAAAAGACTTCTCTACAATTATTTGCATCTATTTCCTGTTTAGAAAAATCACATATCTCTGGTGCCATAAGCAACGTCAGTTTTGTTTGAGCAATTTTTTAACCTTTCACGCACAGTATAGTAGTCTTGAATGTTGTAGCCTCGTTTTTAGCTTGCTTCCATGGCTGGGCTTGTTCTTAAGTTTCATGACAAACACTACCATTGCTCTTGAGGAGGAATCAATGCAGTTATACCATTCTCTTCTCCTTTTTTGGCTGGTTATTTAGCGCATCCCATTTTTGCATTGGACTTAAAAGTAAAAGGAATAAACAGAAATGACACTGACACAAGTTTAGCAGCATTAAATGCTACGTGCTTTTATATTGAGATCATCATTCCTGTTTTCTGCAGAGTTGTTTGCTTTTGGTGATCTTCGGGGTAGCCCTGCTTATTGTGGTCATAGTAGTTGCAGCTTAAGCAGAAGAATAATCAAGCATCAATGGAGACTGCTCGTCTGTGTGAACGACCCAACGGGTTTGGCCTGATTAACCACCCGTCTTTGTTCTTTCACTATAAAACGTTGTCGACAGGAGTCTGCTATATGTAAAACTGGGAGTAAGCAATTCATATTTTTCCTCTACTGGGGAAGAAAAACGGTGGGGAGGAAAGAAGAAAGAGGAGGCCGGAGGGTTGCTTTCCCGGTTGGCTAGCGAAGTTCCTGTTGTTTACGTACCCATCCGGGTTTGTTATTTTGCCTTTCAAGGTTTGTGTCATCGCTGTCATGTAAAGATGCTCTCATTGTTATCAATAATAGCCTCTACAATTCTTTTAAGGATTGTTACACGTAAAACCCCAAATTGGTACATCTGTAATAAATTCACGACAAAATTAATTTTTTTTATAACAAAAAACTTTAAATCAATATATTTGTGGTAAATTTATCTCAAATTTATTTTTTCGATCGCCAAAAATTGCAAATAGATGCTTTTGTGACGGATTTATCCAAAATTAATCATTTTAATTATTAAAAATTTCAAATTGATACATTTGTGACAAATTTAATCTTTCTTAGTTTCTGTTAAATTGAATGAATATCATGAAAAGTCATAAATTGATACAATTGAGGGTTAAAACTCCAAACGTGTACATTTGACAGTTATCACGTGACATCCAACTTAGTAATTTGGTGATAAAATTTAACAAAAATTAATAAAGAGTAAATTTATTACAGGTGCATCAGTTTAAGGTAAATTTGTCAAAAGTGTACCGATTTAGGGTTTTTTGTGGTAAAAAAAATAGTTTAGGGTAAACTCTTCATAGATGTACCAATTTGAGGTTTTTCTTAGTATTAACCTTCTTTTAATTGTCTTAACAAAGGATGTGTTTGGAATTCGACATTGATCGTGCATAATATCAGTATATCGATGTTGTTATAACCGTAGCGTTGCCATGACTCTAGAATGCATTCGGCCACACCTCGAATTGTCGACTAAATCGTTACACACCCTATCGCAGGTTAAGCAAATGCACGAAACCTCCTTTTGCTTTTGTTTCGAAAGCATCCGTTAGTGAGCTATATGAAAAGAAATAAAATAAAACGTGGAAAACCTGAAGCTGAAAAGGGAAACCTGAACTATTCCTTGAAGCATTCACGTCGGGTTTGAAGGGCAACCACATACAACGAAATTCCCAAAAATTGCAGTCACGGCGTGTCTTGAACAGCAAGCAACTCAACAACAACCTATGAAAAACGAGGCACCGGCAGTTCCCCATTCTTGTTAGAATAAAGCAGACCTAAGCATGGTCCCATTGATTGAGAAACTAATCACACAGTAAGAAAAAAACGAAGCAACGGCGGTTCGGATTAAATAATGGAAATTAGTATGTTCTTAATGGGCAATTATCTCCCTTCTTTATCAATTGAAATCCAAAAGGTAGTAGTCGGAGCGAAAGCACAGCGCCTGTTCAAACTAATCCCGCGTCCTAATTCAATCATTAGTGCCTGAATGTTTTGTCAACCTTTTCTTTAGGTGCATAACTGTGTAACTTGTGCAGATATTTCCGTAGATGGCACCAAGGTTGGAGATGATTTTGGCTACCAACACATAGAGAAGCTTTCCACCTCCTAGTTCTGGGAAAGAAGCCTTTTGGATTTTCACAAATCAAAGAGGGGAGCGGCACTAGCTTAGAACTCTAGACAGTCTGCGCTTTGTCGAGGTTGAGTCCGCCAGGACGAATGGTTGATCCACTCATGGGTCTTTGGGGACGGCCATAAATCAGTCGGCCGACGTCGTTTCTAATTATCAACACTACGTGCATTATATCGGAGCCTTGGAGGACACTCCTATGTTCCGGGGAAAACTATTGAGTCTGCCTAATCACTTTCCTTCGACGTATTCTAGTTCCATCATATAACCAATCATGGCTTGAAAAATCATGGAAATCCACCAAAAGCAATGAGAGTACACCGTGTCCGAGGCGCATTTGTTTGTGTGAAATAATGTAGACTGGGTGTACAAAGTTCGGTTCTTCAGTACATTCAGGAGGGAAAAGAAGCTTTATTTTAGCTGAAGGAGCTGACCCTGTTACCCTTTAGTGAACTCCGTGATCGCTCTCTCCTGAGTATACTCTATTTGATTGTCAGGCACGAGGCGAGGCAACATGTTGGGGATCTGCTAAAGGATACATCAGCTGAAATAGAACATGAAATCCATGATCATGTCAAAGTTGTTACGACTGAATCCGCTTCATTTTAATGTTGTCCTTACTCCCCTCCGCCTTTTCTATCTTCTTTTCAATTAGAGACTGCATTTTTCTGTCGCGTCCAACATGAGTTTCTTGTTCAGAGAGATGCCGCTGTCTCTTTTTTCTGCCTTGATTCTGGTCGGTATCCTTTATATTAGCTCAACATTTGCGCCATCGTCCTGCCTGGCTAAGAACAATGTTGTAGATGCCAAAATCATCAAAGAGTTCGGTGCAGTCGTAAGGGAATATTGAGAGACTGACAGGCTTGAAGCTGAAGAAGAAGCATTCCATGTTCCTGTTGCCCCCAACTTGCAGATCTTTCGACTTTGAGGTGACCATGGAGCTCTTGGCAGATATTTACCCCTGTCTTGTCCCCAGTAAATCGTTTCACTTCACTGACATCTCTCTCTTTTCATGCAACTCGAACGAAAAAAGTGAAGCTACAGTTTGCATTTACTTTCTCGAAAGTCTCTGAAAGCCAAAGCACCGCGATTCCTATAACCCAATTATATCATAACATTTATACTTCTCTGGAGATTAGTGAATTTTTGCAATGACCTTTTCAACTTGGTGATCTTGTGTTCCGTGTTCGTTTGACAGAGATAAGAACGATGAAGCAGGCAGAAATGCAGACCAGGGCACCGATTTGCGTGAACCTGTTGATGAACTAAAAGGTCAGCTCCCCAAATACTCTAGCACTAATTCAATGTCCTTATATGCTGTGAAATTCGGCGACCCCCACTTTTACTTGTTTCCCTACAAAGTGTTTCAGCATTACCCTGGATGGTTTAGGTCACCTCGTGAAGTTATCAGTCGTCTCTCTTGAGATGCAGAATGGAGGCATTGCTCCTGGAAAATGAGAATGCCCTCAAAGAGAACGGGCGTGAATTGAATGGCAGGAAATTGTTCTTTTTTCTTTTTCCAAATTAATTCGATGGGAATGACTAGGAAATTGGCACAAAGGAAGTAATCCACATGGTGTAAAGATTTCCAACCACGGGGAGACTCGAAAGCTACGAAAACATAAGAAAAGAACGGGCGTGAATAAACTACGGGAAGTGTTAAACGATAGAAATAAAGTAAATTTGAGAGGGAGAAATGAAGTTTGAATAGCTTATGGCCCGATACCCTCTTAGAATTCAGGTTTCTTGATTCCATCACGAAGAGTGACATCCAACAAGAACAAATATAGAAGAGCCAAGTGGTTTAGAGAAATGGTCCTCAAGCAGAGTTCGATAATCCAAGTTGCAGATTTTATGTCATGGGGTGGTTTGAAATTTGAACAGCAATGATATAGCAACTATGAAGGACAAAATGAGGACAATTCACACTAATAGTGAAGGAAACTGTGCGTGTTTTCAACGAGAGATCGTTTCCCATGAGGATAACAAAATCAACAAGTAGCAGTCGGGTCGAAAACGCAGCGCAAGTTCTGTTAATCTGTACTTCTTGACCTTTCGCTCTAGTCAGCTGATCTAATGAACTTCTGCAGATCATTTATAAACAGTATTAAGATGAACCTCACGTGCTGATGCGTTGTATTTCCAACCCCATTCGATTTCTCTGGACTAGATTTTCCACCGGTCCATGGAAGAAATCTTTTGTTTTGAGCCCTGTGAAGAAGTCGCAAAGATGGGGACATCTACTCAACCTGGACGAAGGGCAGATGACACAAGCACTAGTAAATTGTTGCACTTGCGGACCGCAATATATCGGACAGCCAACATCGCAACCAATTATCAAGGTTTTGTTGATATCATCGGGACCTGCAAAGACACTCCCGTGTTCGGCTAAAAACTGTGAGCCTGTCTAATAGGTTTTCCTAGTTTCTGACCATTTCATGTGCTGCATATGAGATCATATGGCCAATCACCGGCTTTACAAAGTCGTGGAGATCCGATGGCACAAAACTGAACCATGACTCCGGCATGAGTTCCGTGCAAAATAAAAGCAAAGCAAATTGTACTGATGATGCTCGACCGTGGCTTCATGCTTGCGTTCTCCTGTGTACATTTTGTATGGGAAATTGCTATGACCAGGCACCGGCCCTGGCAACTTAGTGGGAATTTACTACAAGCGATAACAGCTCAGCTTGAACAGGAGGGCAGAGATTGTGGTGATGTTATTATGCATTTATCTGAACTACCTTAGTGTTTCCTTCCCCTACCCCGCCTTTTTAATTCAACATATCTTTTTTGTTATTTTCTGTTTCTTTTTTTTTTTTTTGTCCTCATTGCCTTGCCAGGTTGAGAAGACTGTCCAATATGCCAAGCTTGCCAAAGATTTGGCTGCGATTTTTGGGGAATTTCAAGATGCTAAGAAGCTTGAATCTGAACAGTAAGCGTTTTATGTTCCAGTTGCTCCCTGGCAAGCAAGTCTTTTAACTTCAAGGTGATTATGCAGGCCTAAGCACAATCATAGTTATCTTCATATTTTTTCTTATGTTGGTGTTGGAAAATTTCTCGGATGACAAGTCTAATTGGTAGATCAAAGACCTATGAAGGAGGCATAAATGCAGATCTGCACGGTCGTCTTGAGAAATTAAAAGGGTAAGCTCCTCGAACATTCAAAGACTAGTTTGGTGTTGCAGTGTGCGCCAGAATTCGGATAACATTGTTCTTCATACTGAAAGATGACCCATCATATTAAAGCAATCAAAGAAGAAGCATATGATTAAAACAAAAAAGAGAAGAACCTGATAGTGTATTATAATCTCAACCGCGACAGGGCAATGAAGTTGGATATTCTTATATGAAAGCATCTAGTCTATAATTGCATAATGCAATCCAAATTGCGAGTAGTTGAATGCGAGTTCAATACACAAGTATTTGATTGCTGTGTAGTGGAACTCAAAGTCAAGAACAATAATGTATCTTGAAGAGGTTGAATGGTTCCCTCGGTCAGTTTAACCTCATCACGGATGATGTGATGTTCAGAATCAGGTCCGTGAGATTTCAACTTGTGACCGTTGAAGAGGTGCGAGAGCATTTATGCTTTCCCATGCACAGCACCTACTAATTCATCCATACAAGGATTGCAACAAGGTCATTTTTCCAATTTACTCTCATTTCTAAGTTTTTAGCCTCTCCGAAGTTTCACCCTTGTTACCTACCTAATATCATTTGACAAATGAAAAGGATTTTTCGGATAAGCAAGCTGGAGCTGGTCTATCATAATGGATTTACCTCATTGATGTTGAATTACATGAGGTCTCTATGGTGTATTAAACAAATATCAACTTGCAAATGTCTTAAGAGTCTTCCAATTGTTGCCAACCCGGTGGGTCACTGGAGACCTCTATTGGTTCAAAGTATGATTGAGTGATTTTTAGGTCCACAGCTTGATTCATTGAACTGTTTGAATGCATCTTTTGGATCTGCTTGGGATTTGAAGGCAATACAAGACAGAGTTTAAAAGGCCTAAGTTCGGATGGCACCACAGTGGTTTGACTGTGTAGGGAAAAAATGCAGAATACAATCCGACGGTCACAGATTCAGCATCAGGTTCCTTTTGCTGCCACAACATCTTCGAACACTCCATGTCGTGTGCTGTGCATAAGTTCAACATGATTGAAGATTCATCTCAGCTTTGGAAAATAAAAGAAACTAATAGGCTTTTCTGAATTAGCTAAGTTAATGTTTCTCTCTGAGTTGTTTTTTTTTTTTGGTAAGGTATTTCTCTCTGAGTTGTTTCTCTCTCTCATTTTCCAAGGATGTTTTCTTTTTCTCGAACTAAAGTTTACAAAGCTTGGTTTCTTTTTATCGCCTTAATAGATGAAACTTGACAATCCACGTGCAGTCCAAGAGGATGACGATGAGATACAACCACCTAAAAGAACTTCACGCTGATGAAAAGGAGTTTTTGAAGGCCCAGTAGAGTGCATCACAGGAAAGAGCAGCATGCTCTTCTTTTCTTCGCTAACAAGATACCGATTCCAGGTAACAGGTGCAATTGCTTGATTCAAGGATTGATTTTCTTCAGTAATCCTGTCCTCACTGAAAGAGTTAATCTTCTTATTTCAGTACCGACAACTCAAAGGTCGCTGAGCTAGAAACGAGTTCCGACCTGGATCTGGGAGCAACTCCTCCTCTCATGGAACTGAAAAGGTTTGAACATCTGCAATATGCACTCCAATAACCAAACCCTACCTAAATACATGCTTAGTCCATCATGATCGAATGTGAATGCATTAAAGTGACTCCTTTCACGTGTATAAGTAGAGGAACTATGTAAAAGAAAACCAATGTGAAAATAAGCTAATACCTTTTGAGCTGCAGAAAGGAGGTATTGCTCTTGGAACTAGGGAATAATCTCAAAGAAGCTAGAAATAATGCAGAGAGCAGCAGAAAATTCGGAAACAAATCAATGATACCAGATTGCCGATGGAGGGTTTCGTCGCATTAGTCAAGAAATCTAAAATTGGTGCGCCATACGTCCTTCACCTGCAGCTTTTCTGTCTCTTTTTGGGACTCTGAACTGAGGCTTTATTATGTCAGCTTCTACCTAGAAATACTTCACAATATCTTGCCTTTTGAGCCTAATTGAGTTTTTTCTGCAGATATGACTGAACACAATGTTGAGAGGTACTTGGCTGGCCGAGTTGCCTGAGGTTAAATCTCAATATCCAGAACAGCCCTCAAGGACTACAAGACCCTATTATATTCTGGTATGAGTTAGCCATATTAGTTCAAGTTTTTTTTCGTCTTTCCTTCGCGGGATCAGAGTAAGAGCAATAGAGCAGATGGAGGTGGATCATCTGCTTTGAGATTTGAAAGACATCAGCTTCAGTGGGATCTTGCTTTTCGACTACTATCATGTCCGACCAATTCTCGACATATTTATAACTTCACCAACATGGTTTTAACCCTTAAAACTCCTAGAATTGACCGGTACATTAATTTACTATTACAGTAAAAAATCTGCATGCACAGCATCAGTGCAGTCATGGTCATGTAGCTTCTTCACTGATCTTCAGGGGTCATGCCACCAAGATGTCACTGCAGGGACTAACTTCAACTCCTTCTCATTCAGGATTGCCGTGGGAAATGTACAAAGCCTGCTTCTGTTTGGAGCAGTTTGCAAAGATATGGGGGAGCATGAAATTCGATTAGCTCTAAATGGCAACATAAATTTGGGCCATTAGCTTTTCCCATGTATGTATGGAACTGGTTTGATATTTCGTGGCAACAGAGGAGCAGAGGGAAGAACATTTCAGTGACTCAAGCTATTTTATCTGGTCGAAATGCACAATCAAACATGCCATGAGATTATATTGAGGCTTCACTCCGTGCGATCCATTCTAGATGATGTCCAGTGTTGATGCTTAGTGATAAGTTGGCGATCTTGATTGTTCAGTAAACGAAGGCGAATAGCACAAATATCCCATTCATGGATCCACGACTGTTGCAAAATGCCGTAGCATAGACTTTGGCTTCTATTTCGTGACTGGCAGCGAGAACTGACCGACACCGATAGCATATCCTGCACGATCTAATTGACTAAATGCTTCATGCGTATTAAATTTGTTGACCCTATCCATTATATCCTTTTAGAGGCTCAATTTGTCTGATAACTTCTTGGAGCAATAACGGCAGATCCACCAAACCGAACTGTTTTGCTTGCAAGACTTGCTCACACTTCCCTTGCACGACAAATTCTTTGGGCGGCTCTTTTTAAGCTCATCGTTTAACATATTCTAGCGTACAAAATGAACAGAATATGCCTTCACTTGTCTTGTAGCTTTACCTTCCTCAAAGCATAGCATCTGTACAAGACGTTTCATTCCCACATTTTCTCATTAGAAGAAGCTCATCGGCATGGGGAATCGCCTTGCACGTTGTAGCGCTGATGAGCATATTGCCCACCCCATTGAAACCACCTTCAAGCTTCCATCTCCATTACCGATTTGGCCACCGGGTAAGCCCCTCTCGTGCAAAGTTTGCTTTCTCGAGTCATTCTCATCGCAAAGTACATGATATAAAGATTTTAAGAAACCATCGTCCTTACAATACAGGTTCAGGTTTTGCGAGCGGTAGTATCAACCTTGGAGGGATACTTGTGTGTCAAGTCTCTTCTTTCAACAAGATTTGGGCTACTCATGAGGGTGGACCAGACAATCTCGGAGCAACATTTTTTGAACCCTCACAAGTACCAGAAGGGTTCTCCGTTTTGGGATTCTATTGCCAGCCCAATAACCAGGTTCTTCATGCGTGGGTTCTTGTTGGGAAGGACGAGACAAATGACCCCTCAAATGGAGCTCTCAAGGAGCCAATCGATTATACTCCGATATGGAACAGTGAGGCCTTGCCAATTAAGAAAGATGGCAATGGTTACATTTGGTGCCCAGTTCCCCCTGAAGGCTATGCCGCCGTTGGACATGTCGTGACCACCTCACCGGAGAAGCCACCCACAGACAAAATCCGATGCGTGCGCTCGGACTTCACTGACCAATGCGAGAGCGACACGTGGATTTGGGGCCCTGGCAAGGCGATAGACCCAGATGGGATCAATGTGTTCACCACGAGACCCAAGAGCAGAGGAACACAAGCCAGAGGTGCATGTCTAGGAACATTCGTCGCCAAAAATGGTGGTAAAGATTCTCCTCACTCTCTCACATGCTTGAAGAATAACAACCCGGATGACGCACACTCCATGCCCAACCTAAGCCAAATTGAGGCACTATTTCAAGCTTATGCGCCATTCATATACTTCCATCCTGAAGAATCATATTTCCCATGCTCGGTGGAGTGGTTCTTCAGCAATGGGGCTCTACTATATCGAAAAGGCGAAGAGTCGAAACCCGTTAAAATCGAGCCTATGGGCTTGAACCTTCCCCAAGGCGGTTCCAATGACGGTGAATATTGGTTGGATCTTCCCGTGGATGGAAGAGAGAAGGAGATAGTAAGAAGAGGAGACTTGCAAAGCGGCCAAGCATATTTGCATGTCAAACCCATGAATGGTGCTACCTTCAGCGACATAGCCATATGGCTCTTCTACCCTTTCAATGGCCCCGCTAGGGCTAAAGTTAAGTTCTTCAATGTCTCAATGGGAAGAATCGGCCAGCATGTCGGTGACTGGGAGCACGTGACCCTAAGAATAAGCAACTTCACCGGAGAGCTATGGAGCGCATATTTCTCGCAGCACAGCAAGGGTGTTTGGGTGAATGCTTCAGAACTAGAGTTTCACGGTGGGAATAAGATTGTGGTATACTCATCGTGGCACGGCCACGCTGCATACCCAAAACCAGGACTAGTATTGCAGGGCAATGAAGGTATTGGAATAAGGAACGACACGAAGAAGAGCAAGAATTTCATGGACACCGGAGTCCACTACTCAGTAGTTGCGGTGGACTATCCAAATTCTCCGGTGAATGAACCGCCGTGGCTGAACTTTTTCAGAGAGTGGGGTCCAAAAATTACTTATGATCTCGAAAGAGAGATCAAGGAAGTGGAGAAGCTATTGCCTGGAAAGCTTAAATCGGCTTTTGAAAAGTTTGTGAGAGGTCTGCCTAGAGAGATGCTGGGTGAGGAAGGGCCTACCGGGCCAAAGGTGAAGAGCAACTGGAGTGGAGATGAACTTGAAGATTTCTTCTTTCCTAGTGAAATGAGCTTGAATTAAGGTTAATCTTCAAGAATGTGTATTTACTTCAGATTGGGGGTAAAAAGGCAGCCAGAAATTTAGTAATTGAATACTGCAAAGCAAAGAGATATCATGCAAACTTACATACCTTATTATCCAACAATAGAGCAATTTACACTTTCATTCTTCCATAACTTCACAGTTTTGGCGAGCATAAATGTCCTGTAATCTTACTAAGCATCAAAAGGGCCATTGGGTTCTTGCACCAATTAGGGATTGAGCACAGTTTTCATTTCATCTCTTGCCCAACAGACGAGTATTTAATTCTCAACTACTAAAGTTGAAAACATACAACTGCAGAAAAATTGCAAATAGCGAGGATAAACTCTAAACTCACATCCTCAAAGAGATTAATAGCCTCTCTGTAAATGCTCATATAGGGAGTTGCTCCTGACAAACTAAGATATTTTCACATTCTTGTGCAGTTTGATGTTTGAATGAAACACAGATGCCACAATTATCACAAGGGCAGATAATGAGGCCGACAGAAAGGTAACAATCGATACAAATCCAGCATGTATTTCTAAGCCCGATGGGATTTTCCAAACTGTGGGATTCTTATAAGATATAGCACCATTACTAGTCAAAACGAACAAATGGGATTGATTGATTGAACTTCTCTCCATGCTGCAACGTGCAAAAATGTCTGGTTCTCCAATTGAACCGCTGTATAGCCACTTCCATCTAGGGGCTGCAAAAATTTCCAATTTTCAGATGCTAGGTCTCTATTCATTTGACTGTTGCAAGACCATTGCAACAAATTCCAAATCCAAAAAAACAATACAAAATTTATCAAAAGCACCACATCCTGAGCTTCAAATCACGTTGAACAGCAAAATGCAGATATTTTGATCGAGATATAGCCCACGCCAGCACAAAAGGAATCTGCATCTATGATCAAGAAAAATTTCTGCGATTTTCTTCCCTTTTTTCATTATGTGACTAGGAAATTAGTAGGGGTATCTTAGCAAAATTTGAATACCAGAGGAAATTTAATAGAGTAAATTGTGAAGCCACTGTTGTCATGACCTCACTCAATCTACCCTAACCATATTTTCCCTTGGTGACTTTTAACAGTTGCTTGGTATATGAACAAGTTGTTCCAAACTACTAGAACCTTGATGACCACATCTAGCAGTGCTAAGAGAAAATGCAAATTATCTACCACTCCCATTCGACTAATAATAGGCAATACAGGATAACGGTAAATTGCCAGTAGTGAGATAAAGTATCTACTAAGGAAACTAGGTGGATACACCTGCAGCTTGCTACAAGCTTTGAACAAGATGGTACAGAAAACATATTTGTGAGTAGGTGAAATGGACCTAATGATGTTAGGGATTTTTAGTTCATTCGCAGTTTTGATATCTCAGGTAATTGGAAAACAAGCTCATTACATGCATAACCTGAGCAGTCCTCCTCTCGTTAAAGAATAAAAATGAAAGCAAGAACATTGGGGCAACAGTTTACAATTTAACCTGATCTAGTCTTCCTCAAAAAATCCAATCTTATCATAATTTCTACTTGTAAAAGCAGAAAAGGACAATTCCTTCAAACTTACCTGATAGCGTGCATGTAATGGAACTTCTACATCGATTTCAAGTCCATTCTTATGTTTCAAAAGGCAGCTGGGGCTAAAAAACATGTGAACCTCAACAAGCGTACGATTTGAAAGAAATGAAGGCAACTCTAAATTCGTATCTCCAAAGACAGCAACTTCACCATATACTGCAACAAGAGAATGAACTTAGCATACCAAATAAAACGCAAACAACGGAAATGCTGGAGCACAGAGGCATCAAATTATAGCTAATTAGAAGGATATAGCAGAAATTTACCTCCACGGTCCTGAAAGTGTTGCAGCTCAAACGGATCAGCAAACACTCCGGAGGGAAGTCTTTCAACGAGTACAACCTCACATGAGTGAAAAAGCGACTTGGCTGCAAACTCCTCATCGACACTAATCCTAATCCTCGTGAAGAGACTCCGATGAGAGCCTTCACCAGTCAGACCGCGATAAAAAACAGACAGTTTGAATGCATTACGTGGATCACCGGGCAGCATTTCAAACGAGCAACGAGTAAGCTCGACATCTCTATAATGTTCGAAAGTGGCATCGTCTAAACTTACGTACTTGTCAAAGTAAGATTTCGCTACCCATTTCTCGTGGCAAGGAACGGTAAATGCATCGGAAGCCACGGAACCATCTAAGTTACGCGTTTCCACCTGCAAACCGAAGAGACTAACTTAACAAGGATAAATCCACAAGATCGGTGCCCTGTGATGGCGGAGCGAAATGTGCGTCCGGATAATTCGGATTTGATCTTACTGTCAAGTAACCTCCTTTTACAGGATGAATTGAGCTCATGAAGGGGTTGCAATGATGCTAATTGGAGCACCAGATGGGACAAACTATAACAAGTTGAGGCTGAAGAAGGAGAACGAATTCAGACGATCAAACTGACCTCGCTCGCCGCCGATGAATCGGACGCTGAAAAGCCGACGCGAGAAGACACTATCATCAGGATTCCCAATTCCAGAAAGATCCCAGGACGACCTCGCTGACGATGTTCTATGGAGTCGCCGCAGAGAAGCCCTTTCGCTCCAACTTTCGATTCATCCTGGTGTCGCGAATCGTAGCGGAGCAGACGAACATAAGAGCGAATTCCGCCGCGACAAGGAACGGCAAATCGATACCGAGTGGCCAACTGTTGGATCAGATTCACCGAAGAGCGGAAAACGAAGACAAACTGGAGGACGATCAGCAAGTACGGACGATCTTCAGTTTGGAACAGTTTTGTCCTCGAAGTGATGTCTATCAGCTCAGGTGTTTAAGCTCAGGCCCAAAGGGCTTACCTTTGAAAAGGAAGCCCAGCCTCAGCCTCTCTCTCTGTTCGTCGCTTTGGTTCTGAGTTTCATTTTAATCTTTTTCTCCCCAAACTAACGGAATTCACTTTGAATCATTTCTGGTTGCGGTGAACTGAACTGAAGCACGACGAGCGTCTGAGCGGCGAAGGCGATGAACAGTAGTATCTCGTCATCGCCGTCTCCCTCGTCGATGTCGACGGTGGCGGTCGTCGGCGGGAGCACGAGCAACGTCGCTTTGTCCGCGGAGGAGTTTCCCTTCCTGCCCGATCCCGCTTGCATTCATGACCGCAAGGACGAGGCAATGCTAGGTCAGCGAGGGATCGATTCTCCCGCCGCTTGTCGATTACTTTTGTTTCTTCAGCGATAGATTCGGTGTGCGTAACTTGATGTGAAGGCAGTTTCGCCTGAGGGCGTGATGGTGTTCTGAAGTTTTTGTTGTGCTTGAATTTGGGTTGTAGTTCTGAAAGCTGATCTGAAGGCTGCGCTGGACAAGGAGGTCAAATCCATGGATGAGGAGAGCTGGAAGTTCGAAGGACCTCGGTCTCGTATCAATCTCTTGTCTAAGCCAGGTTAGTTCTTTCGAACCCAGCTCCGGCTTCGGTCTTCCGATGTCGGATTCCACGTAAGTCTTTGATAACATAAACTCTGTTGCCCTGCCCAAACATTTTCCAAGAAATTAGGAGGGTTGGTGTACTCCCAATTGCTAAGTTCAGAATGCAACCGGATGTCGAATTTCCGAGTGAAACATCTCCGTTACTTTTTGCAGCATCTGTACTCTTGATTCCTCGTGTAATTGCGCTTGTAAAGTTTTGCATTTTGAGCATTGTTGTCTCAGTTTCTTGACTCGCTGTTTGCCATAAACTATGCACAAACCTGAACACAGGTGGATTTCTTCCCAGACAAATGGCGATAGATAGGGATAAGAACTCTGCTTCTGCAAAGTAATCGAGGCATCTTTTTGGCTGGTGACACACGGTGTCGTGATCAATCAGAGACTAGTTTCTTGGATTACCACTGAAGTAACTCAAGCACTTGTATTGGCGAACTTTGTTCGTGATGGTGTCGCTATGTAAGTATATAGTTTGGCTCCAGAGACCCAATAGTTTTCTTGGAATCATGCTCCCTCTTTCTCTCTCTCCTACAGCCATAGAGAGACTATGGAGATGAGAATGTCAGGAGATAGGTAATGCACAAGGACATTCGCTCGTCCTGTTTCTTTAGAATTGATAGTTTGTCAGTTTCTGCTCTTGCAGTTGGTTTATCGGTTATAGATGTCAAAACTTGATTCCACAGAGCCCTCTTTCTTGGACTTGTCTCTGTTACTTCATTCAACTTACACCATCTTATGAACTCAATGCTTTCGGTAGTTCAAATATTGATTGTTGCAAGCAATGATGTATTTACTATGCCATGAATCTCTAGAAAAATCTTGGACTTTGGAGGATCATTTAAATTTCAAAAGTGTTCAGCACAGATTCTGCAAGTTATCTTCTGCTTTTAGGTTTGGATTGCAGCATGAAAATTCAAGTACTTATATTTCTGGTGAAGAAGTTGAATACTTTGTTTAAGATGTCAATAGCATGATATTGGTGCTTGACATTCTAAGAAAGAGAGATTAGCCACGAATACTTGATGATAGTGTCTAAAGTCAAGTCTCCTTTTCCTTAAGATTATTGCCAAATGAGGGAAACTTTTGTACTGGAGACTGCCTCGTTGAAGAGATATTACATAAGCCAAACTTCCTGCTTCTGGCTTTAGCACTCTTAAATGTTAAGCCTCTTTAGACCATAAATCCGATAGCAAATACTTGTTATCACACATTGTGGTCTTAAACTCTGGATGGATGTGATGATTGCCGATGTATTCCTGCCTTATGTAATTAAATGTGGGCTAATGATATTCCCCGTAACAATAGTAGCTTCTTCAACAAACTTTATGAAAGGATTTTACATGTCAAATTGTAAAAATAGTTGAGGAACAAGTTATTATTGTTGTGGGAGTCTTCATCTCTAACTCTAAGAACAATTTTAATAGGCTAGTCCAAACCTGATCTGAAGAAACTGAAGAAACATCTGTGGCTTAATGAGACCGTACAAATGAAATTAAATAAATTTCTGAAGAGGAAGGAAAGAGCAGGTGTAAACCCGTCACGCTGAGCTAACCAAGCCACCCTACTGTACCACTGCTTTTGTTCGCAAAAGGGTGACGGAGAAGCTCATTGACTGTCCCTCTAGCCCTCCAATCCTTCTCCAAACACCTACTAACGAAACTCTTGAACTCCGGCGATGCCGTTTCAGGAATCTCCAACCTATCTGAGAAGCAAATAGCACACATTAGAGTTGCCCAATCTGGTATCTGTCCTGGACTTATCAAGGGAAAATGACCCACGTGGCATTCTAGTAAGACAATGCCTAGAGACCAAACATCCCCTGCAAATCCTTCTTCTTTATCACCGTCCCACCTCTCTGGATCAAACCTCTCGGGACTCATATAAGCACGTGTCCCTAAATAAGAAACATGAGGGTCACAAGTACAAGCTACAACCTGACTCACACCGAAATCTGCAATCTTCAACTCGCCTTTACTGTTTATGAGCAAGTTTGATGGTTTGATATCCCGGTGCACTATTTTCATACTGTGCAAATAGCATAGCCCTTCCAAAACTCGTCTCGCCACTGTAGACATCGCCTCTTCTGGCAATTTTCTATGGATACACAATATGTCTTGCAGAGACCCTCCTTCCATGTACTCCATTAGGAAGTATAGTTCCCCTGCATTATCCGAGTCGATGCACCCGCTGTTCAGAACTGCATGACATTTCACGATCAGTGGCGAGTCTACTCGATTGAGAATTTCTGCTTCTTGTCCTGCCTGTTGCCATACATCTGTTGTGTGCTGATCGACACGGAGGACCTTTAGAGCATAAATTGAAGCTGTGTGACATTGCCGGACTTTATAGATAGTAGCTCCATTACCGTGGCCTAGAACAGCCAATTTCTCTAACTTAGAGAAGTTTTCAACATCAGGAGACCGTGGCTGGATCGTGAAGGACAATGCCGGTAACTTGGCAGGTCGCCAAAGATCAGCTGCGGGTATTTGTGGAGGCAGGGACAGCTTCAATGCTTCTTGATGCCGTCTCTCTCTTACCAATGTCATCTACCCTCCAAGAAGACTAGTGTTTTTTTACCTCTGTTATGTGAAGAATGCAGTTTATGGGGTTTAAAAACATGGGTTGAGACATGTACGTGGTTGTTTTCCAACAACAAAGATCTGACAAGTGGCTGTGACAATCCCTGAATTCAAGGGCAGGTGAGCTTTTTGTGGTGATGTCAGTGCCTTTTCGTCTGGCTACGAGTGCAATCAGTTTTGGGCGTGTTCACGGAGCGCAACGTGGAGTTTGGTTGCTTGTTTTCGTAGCTTGGTTCCTGATAACAAAGTCGCCAATTTTTATGGATGTAGTTAAACTTGTGCATCTACTCTCCTTCATTCCATTTTCGTTTCATTGTAGGTATGACCGATTATAATGCACACGCTCGTCTGTCTCGTTTCATCGGTATGAAGAGCCCCCTCTACTAGAATCGACATCGGTATATATGTTTCTTAGCCTCATGCATTAACCTAATGTCTAATGCATAATCAAGCTGGAAAGTAACAAATCGTGGCTGTTAATCCTTCAAATGAACCCCCTGTTAACAAATCATGGTAATGTTGACAAAGGACGGAAAAGAACTCCATCTGCTACACTGAAGGGCAAAACCTCATGGGCTTAAATCTTAAACAAGACGTACGATTAGAGAAGGGGTTTTAATCAGCTTAACAAATTAACAAATTATACAATACTTCCTTCAGCAGTGCTTTAGCTCGGCAACGTCCATATGTACTATTCTTTCCATCTAAGAGCTGACTAAACTGAAGTTTTAATACCCATTAACAAAGCTATCTGACTTATGGCCCCTTCTCCCACCAGGAAGCTCAGTAGCAAAATGATGTGCAGAGTTTGCAGTTGGTGACATTCAGGAAAGGCCGGGATAGGGATGAATAGTCGGAGGCCACGATATGCTCTTCGGGAAGGCCAAAATGAGGCCTTCTCACCCACAGTTAAATCTTTAAAACTGAGCCATGGTGGTAACGAACAAAATTTGTATAAGGTCAAATCTCCTGGTTGTCAGATGTGAGGAGGCCCATCTGTTCAGTAAGCTGATCCATGTGCTCGGCTTTGTCCCATCCATTCTCCATTGGCTGCACATCATTTGCCCCAGAATTAGCTTCTGCTGAAGTTGATTCACCCTCGTCGGGTGTAGGGCTCTGCACTAGAAGATCATCCCAGAAGGCGGAATTCTCTAACAAAGCATCGATGTCGGGATCAGGGGAAATGCTATTGATATCTATGGGGATCGACCCATCAATAAATGATGTAGGATCCATGTAATCACCATCATGCAGATCTGCTCCCATGTAGTCATCTCTGGGTATATTAGCAATATCCTCCAGTACAATGTCTTGTGTTTGAGAGATCCCAGGCATAACAGTATCTGCCTGAGTAATGGAGACTGCTTCAGCTTCCTGTGCTCCTGCGAGCATACCCATATCTGGAAACTGGTTAGTGACCTTAGCACTACCCTGTGGAGGACACTGTAGGTCAGATATGGCAGATGAGGGATCATTTGCTGAGACCCCCGAAGCTGGTGGAACTCAGGAAGCTGGCTAGAAGTTGGTGGGACCTCTTGAAGAGTCACTCCAGAGATGCGACTGGAAGTCCTACTGTCCATGCCACTGGACAGAGATGAACCATCACCAAGCAGAAAACCCTCTGGACTATTTTTAAAAGACTCCTGCTGAGGAGCTTCTACTTTCATCATCTGCCTGAATAATGCTCCAGCAGCCTCTTTTAATGGAGGCTGGTACTTAACAATCTGTCCATCAGAAGCTGCAGTATGCTCATTCTCAGATAAACCATCTCGCCTTAGTCTCCGTTTCTTATTCACTTCAGTGATGCGCCTGCTGCTCTCATTTTGTTGCTGTACAAACTGAGCAAAGAAACCCGGGCTCTGCACAGCTTTTGCTAGGAACGACATCATCTGCTGCTGTCGCTGCTCCATCCCATGGAGTCGTGGACCATAGTTTGCAGTTGGCCATCAGTGGCCTGCTGCTGCTGCCTCAACCTCACAAGCTCTTGCATGAGCACATTCTTGTCCCTTTTGAGCCTCTCAACTTCTTCCTCAAGCCCAAACTTGCCAACCTCTACACATGCCCCTACTGAAGAACTCTGTCCAGGGGGTTGCTGCGTCTGTTGACTGCCCTGTCCATGGGCAGGTTTTCGTCTACTTATACTCTTTAGAAGGTGTTCTGACCCTTCAGAAAACCCTCATTTGCAAATTCCCAGCGATCTGGATCAACTTTCCGGAAACCCTGCAGGGACAATAGCAAACGAGAAAAAGGTTAGCATGTTGACATAACAGATATTAGAAGGATGGATAAACTTTGCTCATGCTGACAGTGCTCTGCGCGATTTTAATATGGGAAGACTAGTAGCTGACAGAAGATAACCCGCACAAATCAAAATTTCGACAAATGCTGATCCTTAGTAAAACTGAATTCGAGAATGATCCTCATTTCCTTATAAGTTTTACTCATAAACATGCTCTTAGTCAGATAACTGCCAATGCAAAAGTGCATGCCCAGATGCTAGGTTTGTGATCTTTCTTAATTTCTTCCCTTTGTTTCACAACATCAAATGGGAAGAATAACAGGCTATAGGGGGTTTGGCCAGAAAAAAAAATGCTTTAGGAAAAAAATAATCAAGCACAAAGCAGATGGACTTATTTCTGTCAGGATTTACAGGACAGAACGTGTTTACTGTCCACATTATGACACAAACACCGGCCACAAGTTTCATATATCCACCAAAGAATACGTGCATAACCATCTGCCAAAATGCAGGAAATTGGCTCGCAAAACATAATCACCATCAAAATCTATTGAAAACAAGTATTGTTTCGCATAAAAGTGCATGGGCAACACATGAATATGAAGTGCAAAACCATCTTATGGGAAAATGACTTGTCTACGGTCAAAGCCCCATTCATAGGAGACAGCACACAGGTTTCAAGTAGCCCCCTGGGCTTGGCCAACTTCATGAACTAGGAAAATAAGTTGGTAACATAGACAAATCTGCAGTCTGGAAGACCAGGTGGCGAATCATCCAAAAAATTTCTACATGAAGAAACCAGAAAGCTCATCGAAATCCTCATAAAAGTAGGCTGAACAGCAAGGATTCCACTGGCAACTTTTTCTCCAACAAACCTGGATCTTCTTACGAAACATACTAGTAATAAAGAGACTTCAACGAACAATGGTACATCGCAAATCAAGCCTTAGATGCATGAAGCAATTATTATCAATTGACCCACCTTCACCATGCTTTCACCAAACTGTTTCCTCAATCTATTGCATAACACCTAAAAAAAAAAATTGTAATAAAAATGCATTATCTCATAGAAGGGCTTTAACATGAATCCACTAACTGACTGTTTATTTTTGCACGTTCCTTCCCATTATCCAGTCAAGCCCAGGGTGAGAAAGGATAGTTGAAATGGCTGTTTTTAATCAATGGTAACCATATGCCTAAATAACATCTTCACATACTGGTAAAGGGAAAAGAAAACAATGTGAAACTTTGGACCTTAGAATCCTACACGACATTGCAATGTAATCCCCAAAATTGGTCTGTGAAAACTATAGATCTTAGGTCCCATGGTTCGGTTACACATGAGAGTATTTTTGCATTCCACGATGATTTTTCATTACCGCAACCCTATTCTTCCCAACATCTGTACACGAACTCTTATGTACGCAAACAAGTGCCAACACCCTACACGATGCCTATCCCTCGCCATTCACCTATTTGCCACCATATCAAGGGCCACAATCCTACCCTTCCAATCCCTTCTTTTATCCACATTTACACCCTTTTCTCTTGTTCTTCAAGTCTTTACTGGATCCGGTTTTACTCGGTGGGACTCTGATGAGAGCTGAAGCCACTGATGTTGCTAATGTTTCCTGGCACTGGTTGTGTGATGCTAAGTGGTGAAATGGCTCTGGGTTCAGCGTACCAAGTCTATCACAGTCATCCATTTTGAGGAATACACGTGAGACCCACACGTGAGACCCACAAAATGGACGGATGTGATAGACCCGGTTTAACTTCCTACAATGTATTCCAAGTCTCTCAAGTGGGTCAATGCGAAGGTTTTTAGTTGAGCCTTTATCGGCATTAAGTGCCGAAGGACTTTCGTTAACAAGGAAAAAAAAAAAAACAAACAGAAAACAAAGTATACCTCATATCCAGATATGGTATTTACACTTAAGAAATTATGATGTATTCAAAAGGGCATTCAAAAGAATGCAATAGGAGAATTTCATCCCGCTATGAGCCAACCCGTAGGTCGTGTACCGAAGGGATTATATTCATGTGTAGGATAGGCTATGGCAATGCGGCTGTGGATTAAAAAGCTGAAGCCACCGCGATTTGCACCCATGAACTGAGGTCCCATGCCCGTGATAATTCATTTGGTGATTTTGAAATAGATCATTGCACCAGACTGCTTCCTCAATCTATCACAGGTTAGCAGTAGCAAACAAAATTGCACTCATAGTCAGTCACCAATTCCCACTAGTTTGTTTATTAACATCACATATCATATTTTCCAAAATTAGACCATTTATCTGCAAGATCAGGCAAAAGTCATAACTTTGTACTGTCTGTCAATGTGAGAGGATTCTTAACCACAGTATTGTTGCTCAGCAAGAACCTTAGACCGGTATAGATATTCAACCATTCAAGCTATACCAAAAGTAGGACTATCTGTGCAGATTTTGCAATCATTAGTTTCCTGGCTTAAATGTCCATTGCAACCAAAGAGTAGGATAGATTAGGAGGAGGTGCACAATGGTGACTTGCCACCAGAAAGACCCCTACCTTCGACTAAAATCAAATCTAAACCTCAGTAAAAGGAGTATAACTTTCACCATTCAATCTAAACAAATCCAGTACTCTAGTATAATCCCCAATCCCTTTACAGACACCTATCTCCACGCTAATCCTGCACCAGAAACTAGCGGTTGAAACTAGACCGGTATAGATCGTTCACCATAAGCCAGCTTCAAAAACTCTCACATCGACGTAGACAAAAACACCAAAGCCAAATTCCAATCAACACGGTAAACGAAAGATGGAAAGAAAAAAAGAGAAAAAAAAAGATAAAAGGAAAAGAGGATAAGATATAGAAGATGCTTACGTAAGTGTTCAGCTGGCGAACGAAGCTCGAGAAGTTATTGTGCTTGAAATACTTGGGCAACAAATCCCTAGCGAACTCCGGCGGCTTCCAAACCACGAAGCTGTTGTTCGTGGGGCCCCACGACACGATCGAGTCCGTCGCGGGGTCGTCCACCATGTCGTACGTCTTGCTGAGGAACGGCGGCGGCGCGTTGGCGCTCGACATCGGCGCAGCGCAGGCGCAGGCGCGCGGGCCGTTCTGCTTCCGTCGTCGCCCCCTCCATTGTAGCTGACATAGGTTAGGGCCATGCAGAACGAAAGCCGGCGCTGCTCCTGGGTTCTGTCGGGCCAACGCGCCGCCGCCCGTGAATCAGAGAGAGAGAGAGGGAACATGGTGGAGACCCCGAAGACGGATACGGATCGTGGCCGATGGGTGCCAGACGGAACACGAAGCTCGTCGGGCGACCTTTGGAAGCGCCGAAGATGGTTGACGCTAGGGATTGTGTTTGCCCAATTTTATTTCACGCCACAATAATTGCACCTTGATCCCAGCTGAAACACTATACGATAAAGCTCTATCTTCTAATCTTATCTCTTTTCTTTAATCTTTTTTTTTCTGCTTTTTCTTTCCATCTTTCGATTGATATGTGTTGAACTTGGAATTTGGCTTTGTGTTTTTGTCTACGTCGATTTGAGAGTTTTGAAGCTGCTTATGGTGACCGATCTATACCGGTCTAGGTTTCAAACGCGCTAGTTCTGTGCAAATTAGCGTGAGATAGGTGTCTGTAAAGGGATTGGGGATTATACTAGACTACTGATTGTTAGATTGAATGTGAAAGTTAACTCCTTTTGCGAGGTTTAGATTTGTTTTTATTCGAAGGTAGGGGTCTTTATCTGGTGGCAAGTCACCATTGTGCACTCCTCCTAAGCTATCCTACTCTTTGGATTGCCATGGCATTTAAGCCAGGAACTATGATTGCAAATCTGCACAGATAGTCGACACCTTTTTTGGTATCAGCGCTCTGAATGGTTACGCAACTATCTACATAAACTAAAGTGGGGCGCGGGGGGGGGGGGACTGCGAAGTTCTTTGTTGTGGAGCAACAATTCCACTTGTGGCTTAAGCATCCTCATCACATGACAGCACAGTCCAAGCGTTAATTCGCACCTATTATCGCCTGATCTTGCAGATAACATCCGGTGTACTAACTTTCTACTGGAAATATGATATGTGATGTTAATAACAAACTAGTGGGAATTGGGTGACTGACTTGAGTGCAATTTTGTTTGCTAACTCGCTCAACAGGTGCGAATCGATTGAAGAGAAGCAGATCCCTGGTGTCCAAAATGATCCTTTTCAAAACATCACCAAACCTGCCAATTATCAACAGGGGACATGGCGGACCCCCCACTCACCACAGATTCATTCAAGTCGTGCAAATCGCGTGGCTTCAGCTTTTAATCCACAGCCGCATTGCCATAGCCTATCCTACACATATATATCCCTTCGGTACAACCCCTACACGGTTGTGGCTGCATAACGCGAGGAATCGAAGATTACTCCCTATTGACACTTCTTTCTGAATGCCCCTCTTCTCGAATCACATCCATACATTTCTTAAGTGTAAAACTAACCACTACATCCTCAGGAACTAACATAGAGCCCAGAACTCACTACCTTTGTCTTACTCTGATTTTATCTTTTTTTTTTCCTTGTTACGAAAGTCCTCGGCGAACTTAATGCCGATAAGCTCAACTAAAACTCTTCGCAATTGACCCCTTGAGAGACTTGGAATGACTTGTAGGAGTTTAAACCGGGTCACTATACCACCATACCAGTCACCCATTTTGTGGGTCTCACGTGTGTCCTCACGTTGTATTCCTCAAAATGGCCATGCTCGTGATACGCACCTTGCGTACGCACGCGAACCCCACAGAAGCCCATTTCAACAACACGTACAAGCATCAACCACAACCACGCTATGCCACGCGAAACATTACGCACCCATACACGCTCGGCCTCCTCAACGCTCTCCTCCAGAAGCTCCACCGAGTCACACCAGGACATCCCCAGTCCACAACAGAACTTGAAACAACAAGACTAAAACGGGTGTAATGTGGATAAAAAAGACAACAGGGGGATTGGCACACGGTAGGATTCGTGAGCCCATTCCTAGACTATGAGTGCGCCAAATAGGTGACACAAACTGGCGAGGGATAGGCATCGTGTAGGGTGTTGGCACTTGTTTGCGTACATAAGAGTTCGTGTGACAGATGTTGGGAAGAATAGGGTTGCGGTAATGAAAAATCATCGTGGAATGCAAAAACTCACTCTCATGTGTAACCGAACACCATGGGACCTAAGATCTATAGTTTTCACAGACCAATTTTGGGGATTACATTGCAATGTCGTGTAGGATTCTAAGGTCCAAAGTTTCACATTGTTTTCTTTTGTCCCTTTACCAGTATGTGAAGATGTTATTTAGGCATATGGTTACCATTGATTAAAAACAGCCATTTCAACTATCCTTTCTCACCCTGGGCTTGACTGGATAATGGAAGGAACGTGCAAAATAAACAGTCAGTTAGTGGATTCATGTTAAAGGCCCTTCTATGAGATATGCATTTTTATTACAATTTTTTTTTTTAGGTGTTATGCAATAGATTGAGGAACAGTTTTGGTGAAAGCATGGTGAAGGTGGGTCAATTGATAATAATTGCTTCATGCATCTAAAGGCTTGATTTGCGATGTACATTGTTCGTTGAAGTCTCTTTATTACTAGTATGTTTCGTCAGAAGCATCCAGGTTTTGTTGGAGAAAAAGTTGCCAGTGGAATCCTTGCTGTTTCAGCTACTTTTATGAGGATTTCGATGACTTTTCTGGTCTTCTTCATGTAAGAAACTTTTTTGGATGATTCGACACCTGGTCTTTCCAGACTGCAGATTTGTCTATGTTCCCAACCACACTTATTTTCCTAGTTCATGAAGTTGGCCAAGCCCAGGGGGCTACTTGAAACCTGTGTGCTGTCTCCTATGAATGGGGCTTTGACCGTAGACAAGTCATTTTCCCATAAGATGGTTTTGCACTTCATATTCATGTGTTGCCCATGCACTTTTAATGCGAACACAATACTTGTTTTTAATAGAGTTTTGATGGTGATTATGTTTTGCGAGCCAATTTTCCTGCATTTTGGCAGATGGTTATGCACGTATTCTTTGGTGGACTATATGAAACTTGTGTGCCGGTGTTTGTGTCATAATGTGGACAGTAAAACACGTTCTGTCCTGTAAATCCTGAACAGAAATAAGTCCATCCTGGCTTTGTGCTTGATTTATTTTTTCCTAAAGCATTTTTTTTTTCTGGCCAAACCCTCCTATAGCCTGTTATTCCATTCCATTTGATGTTGTGAAAACAAGGGAAGAAATTAAGAAAGATCACAAACCTAGCATCTGGGCATGCACTTTTGCATTGGCAGTTATCTGACTAAGAGCATGTTTATGAGTAAAACTTATAAGGAAATGAGGATCATTCTCGAATTCAGTTTTACTAGGATCAGCATTTGTCGTAAATTTTGATTTGTGCGGTTATCTTCTGTCAGCTACTAGTCCTTCCTATTAAAATCGCGCAGAGCACTGTCAGCATGAGCAAAGTTTATCCATCCTTTCTAATATCTGTTATGTCACACATGCTAACCTTTTTCTCGTTTGCTATTGTCCCTGCAGGGTTTTCCGGAAAGTTGATCCAGATCGCTGGGAATTTGCAAATGAGGGTTTTCTGAAGGTCAGAACACCTTCTAAAAGAGTATAATGACGAAAACCTGCCCATTGGACAGGGCAGTCAACACGACGCAGCAACCCCCTGGACAGAGTTCTTCAGTAGGGGCATGTGTAGAGGTTGGCAAGTTTGGGCTTGAGGAAGAAGTTGAGAGGCTCAAAAGGGACAAGAATGTGCTCATGCAAGAGCTTGTGAGGTTGAGGCAGCAGCAGCAGCCACTGATGGCCAACTGCAAACTATGGTCCACGACTCCATGGGATGGAGCAGCGACAGCAGCAGATGATGTCGTTCCTAGCAAAGCTGTGCAGAGCCCGGGTTTTCTTTGCTCAGTTTGTACAGCAACAAAATGAGAGCAGCAGGCGCATCACTGAAGTGAATAAGAACACGGAGACTCAAGGCGAGATGGTTTATCTGAGAATGAGCATACTGCAGCTTCTGATGGACAGATTGTTAAGTACCAGCCTCCATTAAAAGAGGCTGCTGGAGCATTATTCAGGCAGATGATGAAGTAGAAGCTCCTCAGCAGGAGTCTTTTAAAAATAGTCCAGAGGGTTTTCTGCTTGGTGATGGTTCACTCTCTGTCCAGTGGCATGGACAGTAGGACTTCCAGTCGCATCTCTGGAGTGACTCTTCAAGAGGTCCCACCAACTTCTAGCCAGCTTCCTGAGTTTCCACCAGCTTCGGGTCTCAGCAAATGATCCCTCATCTGCCTATCTGACCTACAGTGTCCTCCACAGGGTATGCTAGGTCACTAACCAGTTTTCCAGATATGGGTATGCTCGCAGGAGCACAGGAAGCTGAAGCAGTCTCCATTACTCAGGCAGATACTGTTATGCCTGGGATCTCTCAAACACAAGACATTGTACTGAGGATATTGCTAATATACCCCAGAGATGACTACATGGGAGCAGATCTGCATGATGGTGATTACATGGATCCTACATCATTTATTGATGGGTCGATCCCCATAGATATCAATAGCATTTCCCCTGATCCCGACATCGATGCTTTGTTAGAGAATTCCGCCTTCTGGGATGATCTTCTAGTGCAGAGCCCTACACCCGACGAGGGTGTCATCAACTTCAGCAGAAGCTAATTCTGGGCAAATGATGTGCAGCCAATGGAGAATGATGGGACAAAGCCGAGCACATGGATTCAGCTTACTGAACAGAGGGCCTCCTCACATCTGACAACCAGGAGATTTGACCTTATACAAATTTGTTCGTTACCACCATGGCTCAGTTTTTAAAGATTTAACTGTGGGTGAGAAGGCCTCATTTTGGCCTTCCCGAAGAGCATATCGTGGCCTCCGACTATTCATCCCTATCCACCGGCCTTTCCTGAATGTCACCAACTGCAAACTCTGCACATCATTTTGCTACTGAGCTTCCTGGTGGGAGAAGGGGCCATAAGTCAGATAGCTTTGTTAATGGGTATTAAAACTTCAGTTTAGTCAGCTCTTAGATGGAAAGAATAGTACATATGGACGTTGCCGAGCTAAGCACTGCTGAAGGAAGTATTGTATAATTTGTTAATTTGTTAAGCTGCATTAAAACCCCTTCTCTAATCGTACGTCTTGTTTAAGATTTAAGCCATGAGGTTTTGCCCCTTCAGTGTAGCAGATGGAGTTCTTTTCCTGTCCCTTTGTCAACATTACCCATGATTTTGTTAACAGGGGGTTCATTTGAAGGATTAACACATCCACGATTTGTTACTTTCCCACGCTTGATTTATGCATTAGACATTAGGTTAATGCCATGAGGCTAAGAAACATATATAACCGATGTCGATTCTAGTAGAGGGGGCTCTTCATACCGATGAACGAGACAGACGACGTGGCATTATAATCGGTCATACCTACAATGAAACGAAAATGGAATGAAGGAGAGTAGATGCACAAGTTTAACTACATCCATAAAAATTGGCCGACTTTGTTATCAGGACCAAGCTACGAAAACAATCAACCAACACTCCACGTTGCGCTCCGTGAACACGCCCAAACTGATTGCACTCGTAGCCAGACGAAAAGGCACTGACATCACCACAAAAAGCCTCACTCTGCCCTTGAAATTCAGGATTGTCACAGCCACTTGTCAGATCTTTGTTGTTGGAAAACAACCACGTACATGTCTCACCCATGTTTTTAAACCCCATAAACTGCATTCTTCACATAACAGAGGTAAAAAACACTAGTCTTCTTGGAGGGTAGATGACATTGGTAAGAGAGAGACGGCATCAAGAAAAATTGAAGCTGTCCCTGCCTCCACAAATACCCGCAGCTGATCTTTGGCGACCTGCCAAGTTACCGGCATTGTCCTTCACGATCCAGCCACGTCTCCTGATGTTGAAAACTTCTCTAAGTTAGAGAAATTGGCTGTTCTAGGCCACGGTAATGGAGCTACTATCTATAAGTCCGGCAATGTCACACATCTTCAATTTATGCTCTAAAGGTCACTATGTCGATCACACACAACAGATGTATGGCAACAGGCAGGACAAGCAGAAACTCAATCGAGTAACTCGCCACTGATCAAATATGGCAGCAACCAAGGCAGGTGCACGACTCGATAATGCAGGGAACTATACTTCCCGACGTATGACTCAGCGCCTGCGACTCGTCGAAATGGCATGCAGTTTCGGTGAACGCGGTGCATCGACTCGGATCAATGCAGGGAACTATACTTCCTAATGGTGTCAGTACATTGAAGGAGGGTCTCTGCAAGACAA
>JAGVVM010001872.1:0-14810 GCA_019149425.1 Psidium friedrichsthalianum
TTGAGCAATGTCGGGATGAGTAACAGTGAGATATATAAGATTGCCTACCAACTGTCAATAGAGTGTAGGATTCGAAAGAGAAGTTCCATCTTTAGCGTCAAACTTGGCACTGGTCTCAATAGGAGTAGGAGCGACTTTATTATCAGTGATTTTCAACTTGAGAAAGAAGATGGTGGCATATTTAGCTTAAAAAAGACAATAACCAAAGAGTTGAAGTAACCTCCAAGCCAAAAAATAAGTGAGTCGCTTGAGATTCTTTCATTTCAAAACTGCTAATTTAAATATCGCTTGAATTTGAAATACCATATGATTATCACCAGTAATGATCATGTTATCCACAAACAAGAACAGCATAATATACCTGCAAAAAGCACGTGAACAAAGAGAGCAGTCATAGAGACAATTTGAAGCCGAGAGATTCCATGGTTGCACAAAATTTGGAATACAATGCACAAGGAGCTCCTTTCAAGCCATATAATGCACGGCGTAATCGACACACTTTGTTTGAAAAAACGAATCCAAGGGAGGCACCATATGAACTTCTGAGTTAAATCTCCATTCAAAAACACATTTTTAACATCCATCTAGAGCCAAGGCAATGCTAACCGCGGCAACAGCAATAAGACTGCGGACAGAAGTAAAGCATGCAACAAGAGCAAAAGTCTCATAGCCATTCCATATTCCTGAGTAAAGCCCATTGCCACTAGACGAGCTTTATAACAGTCCACAATACATCTACCCTGTTGAATCTTGCATACCCATCTACAACGACAACGACTTACCAGGACAATCCCATGTACCTCTGTTTAATCAACCAATCCATGTATGAGATTTGTCTTAGGACACGCAACTCATGACAATGCTTGCTGCCATTGAGGATTAGCGCTAGCTTCTTTATATGTGTGAGAAGCAAAGGTAGAGTAACAATGGGGGTTTTATATCCATCTCATGAGATGATGCACTGAACACTGGAATCAAGATTTGACAAATTGGCATTATGGGGTTACATGCTATTCAATCTGTACACAAGCTATTCTCCACGACACTCCTTTCCCACTCGTATACACTGCATCTCCCGACATCCCGAGGCGATAAAGCGAGTGAATTCTAAGAGCTCGCCCAGAGTATGGTTGATATCACGAGGAGCAAGGTCTGACATGCATGGTATTCATCCAGTCTCTCCAAATCTGTCCTCTCCGACAACAAGTCCTTCCATGGTGATAAAACGACCTGCACATGAAAATACGAGGAGTCGTAAGAGATACGAGGATACGAGCACCGAAGGGGAAAAGGATGGCAAAAGGACGCAAGGAGCAGAAGAATAAGCGACGTCTTTTGAGGCGACACCCAAATTACTGAGATGGTCGTGACTCATGAATTAATCGCTCGTCAATTCACATCTATTTGTTCAAAAACATGGAATAATAATCTATGATCACTGCTCCGATTGACATGTACAAGGAGGAACAGAAACCACAAGACGGTCGAGTGAAATAAGAATTACCATCTCCAAGCAGGATTAGCCCAAGAAGACAGCTTATCTTCGACAGTTGTGATGCCACAGGAGTACCAACAATGCAGGTTTTATATCCATCCCATGAGGATGATGTGCTCAACACTGGAATCAAGATTTGACAAAATTGGCTTTATGGGGTTGCATGCTATTCAATCTGTACACAAGCTATTCTCCACAACGCTCCTTTCCCATTCGTATACACTGCATCTCTCGACATCCCCAGGCGATAAAGCAAGCGAATTTGAAGAGCTTGCCCGGAGTGTGTTTGATATCACGAGTAGCAAGGTCTGACATGCATGGTATTCATCCAGTCTCTCCAAATCCGTCGTCCTCTCTGAAGACAAGTCCTTCCATGGCTGATAAAACGACCTGCACACGAAACACAGAGAGTCATAAGAGATACGAGCACCAAAAAGGGAAAAAGATGGCAAAAGGACAGCAGAAGAATAAGCGATGTCTTTTGAGGCAACAACCAAATTACTGAGATGGTCGTGACTCGTGAATTAACCGCTAGTCAGTTCACATCTATTTGTTCAAACACATGGACAACTAATCGTATGATCACCGCTTGGATTGACATGTCCAAGGAGGAATAGAAACCACAAGAAAGTCGAGTAAATAAGAATTACCATCTCCAAGCAGGATTAGCTTCAAGAGGGCAGCTTATCTTCGACAGTTGTGATGCCACAGGAGTATCGTCAAGCGAGAGATCTGATTCAGTGACAGCATAAATTGTATTTTAAGTATTTTAGCTAGACTTGCATTCTACAAATGAGGAATTCGTTTCCATAAACAGCATTTCCCACTCTGTTAAACATGGTAGTTTAACCTACCCGCAATATCGCAGAAATTGTACAGTAGAAGGCAAAGTGCAGACACCACAGATGGAAGCACTCTGCAATCTGTGCCAAGAAGCTGTTGAAGGTACAAAATCACAGCAGCTAATGCCTTTCCAATTCCAGATGTATTTTGACTTCTCCCTCTACTTGCTTCTTTGACAAATTGTAACAATGAATTTATCATTTTCGGATCAGATCTTTGTGGATATTTTGTATCTGTATATGTGGATCTGTCAGAGAGCTTCCCATGAATTACAGAGGCCACCAACCAACGAAGAAGTTTTGATGCCAAAGAATCTTCACATATTTCTTCCTCTGAGGAGATTGTTAGACTGATACATGATCCTCCAGGATGAGGAATTTCTGAGGAGCCTGCTTTCAAGGCAACAGAGATTGCCCAAAGGACAAAATTCAAAAGCTTTTCTTCATCCTGTAAATCAAATCAAAACCAGATGTCATCAATGACAAACCCACATGATGTCGAGCTAACAAGATATAAAAGACAGTGAGCTGCAGGATGTGGAAAAACACATGAGAGAGAGAGATAGAGAGACCATGTTGATAATTGATGGAGGAGGTGCATTCATTAGTATAGACCTGAGGCCAAATTCAGAACTTGAGAATTGTCGGCTGCTGTCACACAACTTAACGGCTTCATATATGTGAAACAGACCCTCGATGGGAAGGGTAAGATGTGGCTGGAATATCTTCCTTTCCTGAGATATCTTCAGGGTCGTCACTAAAATCTGGAGGATCAAATCAATAACAAACGCATTCTCTCTCATCAATTTTGCTTTCTGTGACAGAAATTTGAACAGATGAGAAGAAAGTCCTGAGAGCTGCTCAAGAGCATGCTTCTGCAACCACTCTATAATATTGCTGAACGAGATAATATTACTGGTGACCTGAATCCAAAAAAGTTGAAAGTTAGAGAAGCAAGTTCTTATCACAAGCTTTACTAAAGTCAGCATCACAATGAAGATCTCAATTGTATAAAACAATGTAGAAGCATTCACAAAGATAAGCCCTCCAGGTATTTTTTCTTTCCAA
The DNA here is from genome assembly GCA_019149425.1 of Psidium friedrichsthalianum. NCBI lineage: Eukaryota > Viridiplantae > Streptophyta > Magnoliopsida > Myrtales > Myrtaceae > Psidium > Psidium friedrichsthalianum. The sequence continues at coordinate 3,406 of JAGVVM010001872.1, forward strand.
ATCTCCTCGCAAGTAACATGCATATAAGAGAAGCTTATGTGCCCAAAACCTCAACAAAAAGAAAAAGCTAATAAAAGATAAGAAGAGGGGAAGTGAGAGAGAGAGAAGGGAACTCCACAACCATTTTAGGTTGAATTAAATTTTATTTCATAGATAATTCCAGCCATACACAGCTTAAAAATAAATGGAAAAAGAGAAAAACCGCAGAAGAAGGGGGGGGGAGAGAGATATCCATAACCACTTTAGGTTGCCTTACTTTTCATTTTCATAGATAATTCCAGGCCATACCCAGCTTAAAAAGGAAAATAAACAAACAGACAAGGAGAATTGAGAATAGAAGAGAGCTGGTGGGAGGTTGACAAGAGGAGGAGAGAAGATATAAAGGGTAAGATTTTGTCTATCACATGATGCACAGACAGGCAGAGAAGAAATTTTATGCCCCGAAAGAAACAGTTTCGTATTTCTATAGACTGCAAAGGAAACCATGAAAATTACCATCTGAAGGAAATAGACAGCAGGAAGGAGTGACTACCTCTAATATCACCACCAATTGATCAAAGTAGAAACCCTTTTCGTCTACAGACAGCATCTCAATGATATGAGGAAGGGCAGATGATAGCCAGGAAAACAAACCGCAGTGCTCCACCAGATGACAAGCCATCTTTTGCAATCTAACTGATTTTCTAACTATCTGCATGAGATGAAGATTCTGTTACTGCCATATCAATAACTCAATATGAATTTTCCATGGCTCACCAAGAGAAAATAGACATATCCAGTAATGCATGACTTGTTCACGTTACCTGAAGGATGAGTTCTTTGGATTCATTATCTGAAAATGGAGAAGCATAAAGGCTCAGCAGATTCTCGAAAATGGAGTTCCTCATAAAAACCAGGGCATCATCATCTACGCCAAGACCCACATATACAAGTCGCAATATCCAAATTCTTTCAGCTCGGAAATTGACAGAGCTACTCCACAAGAACTCATGGAACAGTGGAACAGACTACAGACAACAAAAAAAAAAAGCATAAGGTCACAACGATTCATTATAACATAAAAGAAACATGCACAAAGAAAAACAACCTGCCTTTGAAGCTTAAGCAGAAAAGAAATACATCGTTTACCTTCATATTTACCCTGGAAGAGCGCATCAAGAGCTTACTGAGTGCATAATAATGATCATTTGATGGATCCAATAATATTAGAGATGCCTCTGCTGCAAAGATGGCAATAACAGAAGGAATTCTTTGCCAGGGTTCTTCAATCCCATTTTGCACATAGTTCAACAAGAGACGAAGGTGAACGATGTCCTTCTTCTTTTGGCACTTCTGAAAGATTATTTGAGCTATTGTTCAGAAAAACCTTTAAAATACAAGTCACCAAGAAGACAAAATATCATACTAGTCCAATAGTGATGCGACAGAAGAACTAATCTATATATATGCCTAGCTAATTAATATCTCAGCATCTCCTTAATGGTTTAAGCAGGGTAAGGTAATTAACTTAATTTCAATTTGGTACCTGCCCAATTCAGCTAGATTTTCAGATCAAACAAAAAAACAGCCTCAAGTTTTTGCATAGCATACTTCTTTTTTGGTTTTTTCAGTGTCATACAGATAGCAAGTAAATTGAATTTCACAGATAATGACTATAATAAGAGACATAACTATACAAGTGGAAATTGCTAGCACAAATTCAGAGATCGCAGCTGCAGACGAGATACTGTTACCTCTAAAGCGATCTTAAAACTGGCGAGAGTTTGATAAGCTAATTTCCTAATCCCATCATCAGGTGAAGATAAGCAGGAAAAAGCAACAGCTAGCAACCCTAGACCAGCAAATTCCACAGGCTCAATGAAGCCTATTGGTAGAATATGAAGGGAAAACTGCAGAATGAAAACAGGATCATATCTTTGCTTCCTCTCAACAGCAGGTATATGGATCTGCATGCGAGTTACCAGCAGAAGTTAGGACAAAGATAGATTAATAAATAGCTGTCAAATAGTTAGCAAAAGGACAAACCATGTCATGGAAAAGAAAAGGACCAGATGATAATGTAATTGCAGACATACCACATCTTTAGAGTTATTAATCTGGAACTTGTTCAAGAAAGAAGGCTCTTCACGTGCAGCTCTATCATATGGAAAATCTAATACAGTCAAGGCACATAACTTGGGATCGATAGGAAGATTTTCCCTAAATTGCAGTCTCCGGTATTCATCTGTCTCAGTATCAGTCATCACATCAGATGACGTGTTTTGCTCCAAATCCCATCCTTTCGTCACTTTCAAGGCAGCACTTCCCCACAGGAAATTTGTATCAGTGAGCTTTACCAACTCTGATCCACCACTACAGTCTATCTCTTGTAACAAGTTGAATAACTCAAGATCACTCTCACCGAGGGTCGCGCCATAAGAATACAGAATAAATGAATGCAGTCGTTGAAAATTTACGCCATCCTTATGTCCCAAATCAATTTCGCTGCCACAGCCACTGAAACTGAAATGAATCAGAGTCCTGAGCAACTGGAGAACTTCGGGCCTCTTTACACTATGCTTGTTTGATTCTCGATCTCTTTTGCCGATGTGGGAAACTCGATTGATGCAAGGAACGGCAACTGACCTAAGAATGCTGGACATGGGTCTCAAAAATGCTCCAAGATGTAAAGAATGTGATGTCTCGGGGACAGAGTGCAATATAGACGGAAACTGAGAGTGCGCAAGTAGCAGCTGCAGATATGGTGCACATGAAAATTGCCCTTTGCATAGTAGAGTTAAAATATTCTTAAGTAAGTTCAAAGAGATGGGATCCTCAAACCTATAGAGAAGAGAGGTTCTTATCAACTGTCTCGTGAAGGGAATGAACTTCAACTGAACAAGATGATCATGCATCTCCGTTATCAACTCAAAATGCTTCTCAACATCAACTCTTCCAAATATTTGTACAAAGATTCACATTCTCCGTTTTTCGCCTTCTCAGAAGTAGAATCTAAACGGAATCTTTTAACATCTGCTCCCAAGAACTCACCAAAATGCACAAAAATCGCATCCTTGATGACTCCAAACCTGCTTTTATCACCTGATAGTTCTCATTTGAGTATTCTGGAGCTTTATTTGTCAAAGACAGCATACGATTGTCACTGGGAAATAACAACATCCTACATAACAATATCTTTGCCAAAACTCTATTTATAAGATTCAAAGTCTCCTTAACTGAATGACAATTTAAATCCCTACAATCATAATCTAGCAAGTCATTATGACTCACACAATCTGGTAACACTGAATCAAATAGCTCCATTTTCTTCTTAATATTCAGGGAATCGGCGTCCAAGACAAAGTGATAATGTAACATATGAACTGCTTTCCCAAGGGAACTGTTTTTCACAAAATTGAGGAGTTCGTCTGCCGAAGATAGTGTGAACTCACCATATCCTTCCTCAAATACAAACTTGGACACAAAAGTTTTCCATTCACGGAAACCGTTTAAGAGAATACTGGAGAAAAATAGAGGTATATATCTGAAATTCCGGTAGCATTGCTTCCCATATCTCAAAAAAATCGAATTCATGAATGACAAAGCAGTTGGCAGGAGCATCAGAAAGTCCTCATCCGAAAGATCTCTGCAATGGTTCTTATACTTCAGATTGCCCTCAGGAGTCAGAATACCTGAAAGCATGTACCCAAAGATTGACAGATGCAGAGGGCTCAACTGAGTAAGCAGAAACAAAACTTTAGCTCTCATCATACTCATCCCACTAATGCAATAAGAAACCATCTGCGCTGGAGTGCTCACTATGACCCTCAAAAATACAGAACTCAGAGGATGCACATTAAGATGCTGCACCGATTTCAGTCGGCAGGCGGCAGTAACAGCTTCCAGCAAACAAATATCAATAATATCTGTTTCATAAAGACTGGAAAGTTCAAATACTTTCAAATAAATATCTTCAATAATATCAGCACTAAAATGTTGATCTCTAGTCCTCCATAATGAATCATATAGTGATCTTTTCCTGGTTTGCTGCTGCAAATAGATACCAAGAGATTCAAAAGCATTGGCAGCAAAACGACATCCAATATAAACAATAGATTTCCGGCAGGATTCAGAGATTGTTGTGTCCTTCATGTCAATTATATTGAACACAGACCAGACCAACTTGAACACCTCAAATGGGGATATAAGATGATTCAAAATATTCAGAGCATGATAAGTTGGCAGAAGGGGTCTGAAGTTTTGTGTCTGAATAAACAGATTAAGCATATTCTTGAACCCAATAAGAAGCCTATGCACCAGAGATTCAAAACCCTCCACAAGTAGTCTAGTTGCACCAGTTTCCACATTGATAAAGGAGTGATTCTCAACTGAAGACAAGAAAAAAGCAGAAACAGTTTCCAGTAAACCAAAGCAACAGAAGTCTATCTCAAGAGATCTTTTACTGGATAAATCAAAGGTTGCAAAGAAATTTCCAGAACATCTTCCCTCGCTAACATCTCATTGCAGCCCATTGGACAGGTCAAGGATGCCGTCGATGCAGGATGAGAGAAGATGCATCCAACTGCTTCTTGGACATAGTCTGGTAATGGGATAAGTTCATCCTCCTCTAGAAAACCACTATTAAGTTTCAAACTCAATAGTAGAGACAAAATGTGATTTAGTAGACTAATGCAGATCTCAAAAGATTTTCTGAGTTGAACTGATGGCATACTTCCTGTAGACAGTTGTAGCTGATTTATCCAGAATAGCACAAAGTGTATATAGGAAAGGAGGCACTCAAGGTTCACTTCAGAGGCTTTTTGCAGGAGCAACTTTTTGATTTCCAAAGAATCTGCTAAAGAAGGCTCACCAAAGCAAAAAATTGCAGGAAACAGAACATGGAAAGGTGTCTGTCCCAACAAGAAATTAAAAGCAGCAGAAGAAGATTCACTTGCACCAGTGCCACTGCCAGAATTCAGTTCTTCAGAATGAAAAGATCGACTGCAAACCCCACCAGCATCATCTTTTCTGCCTTCAGAACCAACATTGACTAGAAACATTTTCACAGCTCTAATAACCATTTCAGGCCATAATCTAAAAACATCTGCAAGCAGATTGTGTTCAAGAAAGAATAAGGATGTTAAAAATGACAACAAAACTCCACTGATATCCTGTGCAATGTTTACAACAGCCGGAAAATGTTCTATGATCAACTTTGGTGAAGTGCACATAATTGAGGAAGAAAACCTTTCAGCAATTCCAACCCTTTCAATGGTCTGGCATCTCCTCAGAGATATCTTCATTTTATCAAGTGTACCTAAAAAGGAACTATCAGCAGGTGTGGTCTTCTCATAACTTGCAAAAGAACAAGAAGTTTGACCCTGCAGTATGCTCTCTGCAAAGAGCAGCAAACTCCTGGGTGGTCCCCATTCAGCTGGAATATCACCAGAACCATCTACCATGTTTGAGCTGTTGTCAATGCTCCCAGACAGCAGTGACACAAGTACAGCAGACAGACATCCTGCATCTACCTGTTCAAATTCAGAGCTTTGAGACTAGAACAAGAGGTTTTGCAACAACAATGCAAAACACAAATTAGTACCTGTGTCTGCAATACATACTTCAATGTACTACAAACATACAATGAAAGCATTGTCTTCTCACATGATGAAAAAGAACTTGACTGAGACTTGAGCACCCTCAAACACTTCTGAAGGATACAAACGGCAAGAGGGCTGAAAGAAGGTGAAACATCTGCTAGAAATAGGATAAGCATTAAGAAATAGTGGGTTAATTCAAATAGTTGAATTAACCATAAAGAATAAACCAACCAGGTTCGACTAAACCCAATTCACACAGAAAGTAAAAGTAGAGGTGCACCTGCTTTTGAATGAACAACTTCATATCGTCAAAATGATGAGGACCAATGTGGCGCGTATGAATATAATCAAACTTATCAATTTATATTGTGCATTAAACCTCATGATTGGTCAGTGCTAAATTAGAATTATGGAGAAACACGTTAGAGTCCAAAGGATTTACGTTAAGTCGAAGTAAGACGGAATACATGAAGTGTGAGTTCGCCACGACAAGAGGAGATGATCAAGAATCCGTGGATATGCTTGAACAAAAGGTACCTAAGAAAGATGCTTTCAGATATTTGGAATCAATCTTGCAAAAGAGGGGAGAGATTGATGAGGATGTTAGCCATAAAATCAAAGCAAGTTAGATGAAATGGCGCAATGCATCAAGGTTTTTTGTGTTGATCGCAGAATCCCTCTTAGGTTAAAGGGAAAATTTCATAGAACAGCAATAAGACCTACAATGCTATACGGAGCTGAATGTTGTAGTACAGAAACAAATCATAAAATTGAGGTAGCGGAGGAAATGAGGATGTTAAGGTGGATTATGTGGTCATACAAGGATGGACAAGGTCTAAGATCATAATTCGGAAGAAAGCGAATAGCAAGAAGGCAAGAAAAACATAGAAAACATGAGATGAGATGAACATATTCTCCGTAGACCAATAAATGGCTCCGATAATAAAAAAGAGAAGTGTGTTACCGAAACACGATATGAAGAAAGGACGAAGTCGGCCGAAACTTACTTTGGAGAAAGTAGTAAAACAAGATTTAGTGGAGTGGGAAATAGATTGACGTACAATCTGTCTTAGGATAGAGTGAGGAAAGATATTCGCATTGTAGAGGGGGGATTTTCTATGTTCCAGAATGCCCTATTTAGTCCTTTCTATTTATTTTTTTATTTATTTATTTATTTATTATTTTTGGGATACCCATGTTTTTGCTTTTATTTTAATATGTTTTAAGCTTTTCGCTTCGTGTTCATCGACCGCCGACCCCAATTGGTTTGGGATAAAGGTGATGTTGATGTTGATTAAACCTCATGATTTCTTCATGGTGGTTTAACAAGACAAGCTAAGCCATTAAGCACTAAACAAAGTTGGGCAAAGCACAATACTGATCCAGTCAGCACGGGCAAATGGTATAAGATCACAGTGAAAAAAACATTCATCAACACATTCCAGTAAAACACTGCTTCGACAAACACAAAACATTCAAACATACTGTAATAGCGACCATGACAACAAAAAAGTGGACATACATGTGAAAAAGAATTACCTGAATAATCTTTGAGGTCATTTGAATTGTTGATAAGATTCCGGACACTATCCCAATACTTGCATAAATTATTTCCAACCGTAGAAATAGCATCAGCAAGGAAAGAAATGACAGCTTGAGATAAAGTTGGTAGAACTTTAGTTTGTTGGAGTACAAATGAACACTTATTGTCGTAAAAACCAGGTAGAAAACAAGAACCATGCGTTAACCTCTCGCGATTCCTATCAAATGCACCAGTGCTCAACATAGCTGCCGCTGACAGATCATATGATTGATCCCGTATGCTTCCAATTGGTGAATAGAGTACAAGTACATAAAAGTCTGTAGATGCTTGTACATCAGCATTGGAATTTTCAGCGGCAACCTACTTCCAGGGACCAATCGATATACTCCTTCAGCAGAGTCAGCACGAGTTCAGCAAGTTAGTTGGCAGGTCCAAAGCATCGCGGAGAAGACTGACAAAGAACTCAAAGGACCCCTCCAACCTGTAGGCATCATATGCTGCAAGAAAGAAATTGCATCAGTTGCAGAAGCAGTTACAGATATGACGCCGGTATAAATGATAATACCAATTGAAGGTTTTCTGAAGCTGAGATAGCAAACATGTCCGAACATTTGACACCCCTTAACCATAATGATTGCGTGCAATCAAAGATGCTATGAGAATTAATCAGGAAAAAGTCTAGGTGTCGCAGCGTACTAACTAGGAAGACATATATAGGGAGGCAACAACCAATATGTCAGACACATACAAGAAAAGTAAGATGAAGCAGTACCATTATGAATCAGAGTAAAGAGCAGAGCATAAAAGGACAGAAAACTACTTGCAGTTGAAACTAATCAATACTTCTAAGGTGCGATACTCTATATACCAAAAGCTAAACTGCTATACATGGTGTATTGCCTAAGAAATTAAGCAGTGCCTAAATGGTCATGGTCAAATTAGAAGCAGTAATTAAAATCATAGTCTCCTGTGCAAGCTGTCAGCGCTAGTTCCATCAATGACTTTTCCACAATGCATCATGTCATCATCAAAATTGGAGATGTCATTTAGCCATATGGGGTCACGGGGAAAATATCCAAACACTAAACATGTAAAAACTACCAACGAGAAATCGGTGCATTGCAGCCCTTCATGATGCACATTTTGTCATATACCTCCATCTCATCCACCATTTAAGTGATGATTTCTATTACACTGATGATAAACTGAAAAACCCAATAATGCACCATACGAAAATGCATGGAAGGCCTCCACCACTGAGAATGGTTCTAAGCAATTTGTGCGAAAATAATGCCAACATTCATTCATTTATCGTAGGCCTCACCTGTTTTCCTTTTATTGTGTGATCCATTAAGTCTTGTGTTTTCTAAGCCTATCTACAAAATCTTCCAAAGAAGTCTGTTGTCTTCCCAAAGAAAAAAATTGGTATCAACTTACCAGAAATACTATCTGGATAGGATGCATCAACATAGCCTGGAGTAAAATATATCTCTGCTTCTCTGGCACATGGTGAGAAACAGGCACCTGGGGACCCGGTGCAGAAACTATTATTCGTGTCGCGCCCAAGAACTCTCCACCTGTTGTCCACAGTTTTTTTTTCACTTGTTTTCCGAACGCAAGAACAGCTTTGGGACTAAGTGAAATCCCACTCACAGATGGATAATCCTCCCCATCGTCATGAACATTATCCATTTTGTCAATTTCTTATAACACTGTGCTGGCCATTTAATTCTGATCTGGCGTTCGTCTTATTCTGGCCACTATTTCCAGAGGTTACTGCTCAGAGTTAAGCAGAGTCACCAATACTTGGGGATCAGGGATGCAAGGTTCGGATTTCATTCCGTATTTCTTGCTTGAGAGATTCCCAAGTTTGCATGTCCCTATCACTAGCACAAGAACAATAGCTCAAAGCACCGACAAAGGAATTTAAGAGCTTAAGTTCCTCATAAGAAGGCTCAAAGAGTGCCATTTTGACAAGAAAATATCGAGTGAAGCAAGCCCCGTTATTCATACCTGATCGACAGTATGAAATGATGGACAATACAGATCTCATGACATTCTGCACATCTACGCTATTCAAGAACGGTGAATCACGAGATGCAGAATCAAGGAAACCAAAAGGAAAGCCAGCTCCCACTTAGAAACCACATCAGCTGCCAAGAAGAACAGAAAGACCTGCAACAGTTTGCCATTCTTAAAAAAAGGGAATTTGGCCGACTATTCAGTAACGAAGTGAAAGAGAAAAAAAAGGGGGGAATTGGAAAAGGCATTATTTTAGCAAATACACTGCTCCACAGGGACATACAATAGTGGGAATGATGCATGATCTTCCACATTGTAAGGGAACTCTTCCATGTATGCAGATCCAAACAATGGTCTTCCATGAAACAATAGCCAAAAGAAGGTCTCTGTGATTCTTGAGTTCTGCTGCTCTTATGTTTCTTCATGAGGCCCACCAGTCGCTAGCCGCATTAACCTTTCAACGTGCTTGTGCCTCTCTTTATATCATGCATCAAGCCATTGGAAGGATCTGTACAAACTCTAAGTAGGATTCCATGAGCCAATTCAGCAGCGAGCCCTCCATTCTCCCTTCCGGAAATGCTGATGAGCTGCTCCAAGGTAACACTTCCAAAAAGAACACTACCGCAGGCCAGGGGAACTAAGGATTCTTCAGTGAGTAATCCTATCGCGCAATGTGGATAGGACATGAACTACAATCTCGTCATCATCATTGCCAAGACCACGAGGACACTAGAGTACATGTCCTTCTGTTGGCAGGATCCACCTCAACAATCCGGGTTTCCCTACCTCCAAAAACGACATTGCAAAAACAATAAGTGAATTCCTCGTGGAATACTTCCTTTTGACATCAATCTGCTTCTTCTTATACACGCAAAGCCTGTGAAAGCCCTGGCTTTTAAAATCAAACTTCTTCGCAACCTCAGAGGCTAAGTCGGAACCCCGCCTTACGATTGAAGCATAAGCTGAAGGCAGAGCATTCTGGCGCTTAGCGTTCTTTGCTGTTCCAAGTTCCTTGTAAAAATATTTCCAACTTTTCATCAACAACCAATCCTGGAAAACTTGTCAAGAGCCCTATGAACAAAGTTTCTGCTGGCATCAACTGTCGATACTTTCCATCAGGATGGCTCAGAATAGAAGAAATTAACCTAAATACATAGAAATACCCGGTTTCCCCTCGACGAAGCTTCTCAAGCTTCCAGAAGTTCAGTTAACTTGGAAGAAGTCTGCACATACTTATGAAGCAATTGACCTCCATGACTACTTTTAAGTAATTTAATGAATTCTATTGTGGCATCAGCGCACAACTTGATTTCCATCGAGTGGTAACATAATGAAGAAGTTCCTGCAATTTGCTTCATAAGATGTCTTAAGAACATCTTCAGCAATCTTTTCTCACTAATTTCAAATTCGCCTTCATCCATCATAACTGCAATCAGCAAAGGGCATACAAAAATCAATTAAAACAACTTGTTTCCTTCACACCAATTTCTGAGCGATAAAAAATATTTTGTGCAACAAAACCAATCGAAAAGAAGAAAAAGAATCAGAAGAAATACAGCATTCCTGTAGAATGAGCAAGCGTATAACACCCGAGACGTCCCAAAGAAAAACCCAAAAGAACGATGGGCAGAGGCCAGAAGTTTAACCTGAGAAAAACTCTGGTGGCCGCGTTTCAGCTGAAGCGCGTAGAGTATGCCATTAGAGTGGGTTAAACAGGGTGAGGAAGAAGAGAGGAGAAACACGAGACGATGGAGAAGACAAAGAACTTGGCTTCACTAGTCTGATCAGCTCTCTGAGCTTCAAGCGCGTAGAGTACGCCATTAGAGTGGTTAAAATTACCCCAGATGCAAACCACTCAACATAAGAATCTACAAGTTAAATCAACGGACGCAACATCACGTTGTGCATGTGACAGTGCGAGTTCTCCTATGATTCAATATATATTTCGGTGAAATTTATACGGCATCTGCGATCACTGCGATCAATACCAGCAAGCTACCTTTACTGTACGTGAGTAGTGCAACTTGTCCTACCCAACACTGATATTGTTCCTGTTTCGATGGTTATCCTATAATACGCGTCGTGTCAGTACCCTGTGCAGATTTGCGATCTCGAGTGCGAATACGCAGCGTGTTACCGACATCTGAGGATGAGCGGCCTGGCGATTCCTGGGATTCGCCGGATTTGTGTGGCGTTCTTCCTGCCGATGGACGGGACGGGGGGTATCGACTAGGCAGCGATAGACCGGGCGGGTGTTCAAA